>JAOSBO010011158.1:0-12948 GCA_027563915.1 Erythroxylum rotundifolium
TGTTATGACATTGTGAGACAAAATATGAACATATGTAACTCTTTGTTGTTGTGAATTGATACTTATATATGTATGTCGAATTTCATCTTATGAGATTAGTGTGCTGATTGTTGGGTGATAATGTGATAGTTTGTTGTGGTAAATTGTGTAGCAAAGAGTTTGGTATGTAAGGAAAATTCATGTTGGTTCGGGTCCTTTGGAAGTTGGGTGAGAATTGTTGTCAATTGAAGAGTGAAAGTAAAGAATGAGGTAAAAAGTGTGAACTGAAACTTTGGGTAATAATCTACACTGATCTAAGCAAAATTGGGCTTAGTGGTCTACATGAAAGTTGTAGATTATCCTTTTAGCTTTCTATCGCTCTAAAGATTGAAATTTTTGGGTATCAGATGTAGGAGTTATGACCTTTATAAAATGACTGTGCTTGGGTACATTATGCATATTGGTGTATAATTTAGAATGAATGGTAACCTTCACTTAATCGATTAAATTGTAGCGATACATGCAAAATTAGACAAAGTTGTCTTCATAAAAGTTGTAGGACTTAATCTTAGCTTTCTATTGATACATAATTTGTAATTTTTGGGTTACTGGATTGAAAGTTGTACTGCTTAGAAATAGGAGTGTTATTTTATTTTTCCTATTAGTCTTATTTAGTTAATAGAAATATTACTAAATTTCTTTATTGGAAATTATCCATTAATTATTTTAGTAATACTTAATTGTTTTTAATTAATCATTTTTGTTTTTAATAACTAAATTATATGTCCGAAATTATTTTATGAACCCACCACGAATTTTCCGCGTCTAGATTTTTAATTAAATTTAAGATTATATTGAAATGTTCCCAATTACTATTATTATTGCAAATAAGTTTCCAAATGGTGACACATAGTCACCATAAATTACGTACGGGGACCAGGGCCAACAGGCATTGTGAAAATTTTATGACATTGTGTGAATGAAAAATAAAAGAATTATGAAACATGAAAGCATGAATATAATGTGGAATGTATGATTATAGAAAAATATGTTATGTGGGCAAAAGAGAAAACCGTTTCGTTAGTCACATGCACGTCGACCTAAAACCTTCTCCCGGCTGCCCGTTTGTGGCCACGAGATCCTGAGAAATCGGACTCGTTTCATTTCACGGTGTAAACTTCAGTTTCGCCGTTTCGTTCCACAGAACTCTCGAGCCATTGTGTGTGCATTGCATTTTTGAACATGTTAAGTTATGATGTATCTTGAATGTTATGGTTGATAAAAATTTTCAGCTAAATTCTTTTGTGATGATGTGTTGTATCATGATTGATCATTGTGTGGTGTATGGTTCATTAGCATCGACTATAGATATATTAGCCACTGAGCTTCCGGCTTACCCCATAATTTTCTACTCCTCAGGTGAAGAATTAGCAGATCAATAGGAGCCTTGCAAAGTTTTTGACATAACTCCACGAATTTCAGATTTTTTTATCTAAGTTAGTGTCAATCACTTTAGGTTAGAAGCATGTCAGCATAAACATTGATATATGTATTTTGTTATTATGAAACTGTTATGGCATTGTGAAATGAAGCATGAATATGTGTATCAATCATGTTGTTGCAAATTGATAGTGGAAATGGACAATGAAAGTTGATAGTAAATGTAGAAATGTTTCGGATATATGTATGTAAGGTTATATATGCAAAATTTTTCTTCTTATGTTGAATTGGATGTGTGTTGAATGTTGAGAAATTTTCGGATGAATTGGTTTGTGGCAAATTGTGTATCAAAGGGGTTCGGCATGTAAGAAAATTAAATGTTAGTTCAGGTCCTTTGAAAATTTGTATGAGAATTGTTTGTGAATTGATGAGTGGAAACAAGGAATGGGGTAAAGATATAATCTTAAACCTTGAGGAATAAACTGCACTGATCTAAGTAGATTTAGGCTAAGTGGTCTACATAAAAGTCGTAGATTATTCTTTTAGCATTTTATCGCTATAAAAATTGAAAATTTTGGACTTCAAATGTAGAAGTTATGACCCTTATAAGATAGTTGTGTTTGGGTACATTTGTGCATAATTGGTGTATAATTTTTCATTGAATGGTAACCTTTACTTAATTGATTAAACTGTATCGATACATATGGAATTAGACAAAATTGTCTTCATGAAAGTTATAGGTCTTGATCTTAGCTTTCCAACGGTATATAGTTTGTAATTTTTGAATTTCTTTATTAAAATATATCTTGTTTAGAAGTAAGGGTGTTCGATTGGGGGAAAGTCGCGATCGTGACGCGGTGCGATCGCGACAGTCCCCATATCACTAAGTCGCAATTGCGACCAAGGCGCGATCGCGAAAAATTCAGCAAAATCACGATCGCGACTCAGCGCGATCGCGATTGGCCCAAAACTCCAAATTTGGTTGCAGTCGCGAGACTCCCTGTGTCCAGAAGAGTCTGCCTCCCTCCCACGCCACGCTACTCCTTCCCCATTTTCCTAATTAAATTATAATTAATCCTTTTAAACACCCAAATCTTTTATCATTTGATCAATTTTTGCTACGAAAAATTTTGCGTTAAATTGGTTGGTATTATTTTTACTTTTCCTATGAAATTAATTTAGTTAATATAATTATTACCTAATTCTTTTATTTGATAATATCCGTTAATTATTTTATTAATAGTTAATTGTTCTTATTAAATCATTTTTTAGTAATTTAATTATAAGTCCAAAATTATTTAATGATCCCACTACAAATCTTCCGTGTCTAGATTTTTAATTAAATATAAATGTTATAATTTTTTTATTGAATTGTTTCCAACTATAATAATATTAATATTATTATTACAAATCAATTTCCAACGGTAGCACGTAGTCGCTATAAAATCCGTACGAGGACCGGGGCCAACAATAATAGTAATGTTCTTTATAATAGAAATTTTGTTCCTAATAGAAACAAAAAGAAACAGTATTCCTATTATTATTCTAAGAATAATTATAAGATTAAAGGATATAATATATACTACAGATCTCCTTACTTGGAAGAAGCAACCACCATCAATGGTACTTAGACAGTGGTTGCTCGTGACACATGACAGCCAAAAGGTCTATGTTCCTAGACCTCCAACATAAGCAAGGAGGATCAGTAACTTTTGGAGACAACCAGTTCGGAAAAATAATTGGAATCGACAAAATTGGTAAAGATTCATTTTCATCTATTGACAATGTTCTACTAGTTGATGGTTTAAAGTATAATCTAATCAGTAAAAGTCAATTATATGATTATGATTTTGAAATATCCTTTAATCAAAATTCTTGTTTAGTTAAAAACAAGGATGAGTCCATATTCTTTTTTGCCAAGGGACGAAACAATCTCTATAAAATTAACTCAGACGATTTGAAAAGTCAAAATATTTCTTGTCTTATATCAAAAGAGGATGAAAAACTGATTTGACACAAAAAGCTAGGTCGTGTTAGTTTTAAACACATTTCCAAATTAGTTAGACATGATTTGGTAAGAGGTTTACCAAAGATAAGTTTTAACAAAGATTTCTTTTGTGAGAGTTGTCAGAAAGGAAAACAAGTTGAAACATCTTTTTCATCTAAGAATATTGTAACTTCGTCTAGACCTCTAGAGCTGTTATATGTAGATTTGTTTAGACCAACTAGAATAGTAAGTCTTGGTGGAAAGAGGTATGGTCTTGTAATTGTTGATGACTTTACTAGATTTTGTTGGATGTTGTTTTTATCTCATAAAAATGAATCTTTTAAATGCTTTAAAGTTTTATCCAAAAAGTTACAAAATGAAAAATGAATTTCTATTGCTGGAATTAGGAGCGATCATGGTGGAGAATTTCAAAATGTTTTGTGAAGATAATGGAATTTTCCATAATTTCTTTGCTCCTAGAACTCCTCAACAAAATGGAGTTCTAGAGAGAAAGAATAGGATGATTCAAGAAATGGCAAGGACTACACTATGTGAAATGAATCTTCCTAAGTACTTCTGGGTAGAAGCTGTAAATACAACTTGTTATATAAAAAATAGAGTATTTCTGCGACCTACTCTAAATAGAACTCCATATGAGTTGTGGAAGGGAAGAAAACCAAATATTTCTTACTTTCATCCTTTTGGTTGCAAATGCACTATTTTGAATTTAAAAAAATTAGATAAATTTGATTCTAAGATCAATTCAGGAATTTTTCCAAGTTATTCTATTAGGTCTAAAGCTTATATAGTTTATAATCTTGTTTCTAAATCTGTTGAAGAATCTATGCATGTAAAGTTTGATGATGATTCTCATCTAAATAAGAGAGACGATTCTGATGACAAAACTCTATCCGCTCCCTTAGTTAGTAACCCAGACAATTCATCCTCAGACGATCCATCTAATAAAGTAGTGGATATTTATGAAAATATTAGTTTTAGAAAAGACTGGAGATATAAATCTTCTCACCCAGAAAACCTGATTATAGGAGAAACATCAGAAGGAGTGAGAACTAAAACTAAGTTTAGGAGAGAGTCCAATGTATGTTTTGTTTCTGAATTAGAAACTAAGAAAATTGATGAAGTTCTTCAAGATGAAACTTGGATTTTAGTTATGCAAGAGGACCTAAATCAATTTACTAGGAATAAAGTCTGGTCTGTAGTCACTAAACCATCAAATAAATCTATCATAGGAACTAGATGGGTATTCAAGAATAACTAGATGAATAAGGAAAAGTATCCCATAACAAAGCTAGATTAGTAGCTTAAGGCTATAATCAATAAGAAGGAATAGACTGTAATGAAACATATGCTCCTGTAGCTAGATGTGATATAAAACTATTTCAAATGGATGTGAAAAGTGCCTTTTTGAATGGTTTTATAGATGAAGAAGTTTATGTAAAACAACTCCCTAATTTGGAAGACATTAATAAAACAGATTATGTGTATAAACTTTATAAAGCTTTGTATGGATTGAAACAGGCACCTCGTGCATGGTATGATTATCTTAGTTCATTTTTTATTAAAAATGACTTTATTAGAGTTCAAGTTGATAAAACTTTATTTAGAAAAAGTATTAAAAATGATTTTATTGTTTTGCAAATATATGTAGACGATATCATTTTTGGTGCAACTTTTAAAAAGTTATGTTCAAGTTTTGAGATTCTTATGAAAAGTGAATTTGAAATGAGTATGATGGGTGAATTAAAGTTCTTTCTTGGTTTACATATTAAACAAACTGATGAAAAGATTTTTATTCATCAACAAAAGTATATCAAAGAACTTTTAGTCAAATATAAGATGGAAAATGTTAAACCAATGTCAACTCCTATGTATCCTTCAATCGTCCTATCTAAGGATGAAGTTGGTAAAAAAATTAATCAAACCCTCTTTAGAGGAATTATTGGTTCTTTACTTTACCTAACTATAAGCATATCTGATATAATGTTTAATGTTTGTTTGTGTGCAAGATTTCAAACAGATCCTAGAGAATCTCATTATATTGCTGCCAAAAGAATATTAAGATACTTAGCAGGTTCTACTAATCTTTGCTTAATATATGAGAAAGGTAAAGATTTCAGGTTAATTGGCTACTGTGATGCTGATTATGCTGGAGATAGGATTAATAGAAAGAGTACAAGTGGAGGTTGTCACTTTTTTGGTCATAGTCTAATTTCTTGGTCAAGCAAGAGGCAAAGTTCAATTGCTCTATCTATTGCAGAGGCTAAATATATGTCAGCTGCAAGTTGTTGTTCGCAAATGTTATAGATAAAGTATCAGTTATAAGATTATTCTATCCAAGAAAATCAAATTCCAATCTTCTGTGATAACACAAATGCTATCAATCTCTCAAAGAATCCAATACAACACTCAAGGGAAAACCATATTGAAGTTAGACATCATTTTATAAAAGACTATATACATAGAGGGATCATCAATCTACAATTTGTTGAGATGAATTAACAATGGACAGATATCTTCACCAAACCCTTAAGTGAAGATAGATTCAAAGAAATCAAACGAAATTTGAACATGGTAATGTTAAACGACCATTCGTCTGAAACTCCATGACCTAAATGATACGTCCTAATGAAGTAGAAAAGTCGTAAGTTTTCAGAAGGAATAGTAATGGTAACTTTCACTCGGTAGTATAAATTTTATGATTACCTGTGGATTAGTCATAGACGTTATAAACGGTAACTTTTCAAGAGTGTTTATAAAAAGAAATCATCTCAAAATCTGCAACACTCTACATTCTAGAAATTTCTTAGTAACCGAATTGCTTCAAAGTACTCTCAGTAAAGACAATTCAATCCTCTGTTCTTTACATCAAATCTTTCTCATTTTCATTTCATATCTTTCTCTCAAATGTTTCTACATACTAAACTCGCTTCTTAAAGCGAAATACGTTTCTGTGTTTAGTGTTTATTCATTACAGATTAGAAAAATGTTGAAATCTCTTGTCTATGGGAGACTCGTCGATTTTGCTTCTCTAAAGGAAGATCGAATGGATATCAAACCTGAGATTAAAGGAGCTGGATAGGAAAATTTCTTCAATATCTGAGAGCCATTATAACCAAATGAAGTATATGAGTTTTGGAAGAATGCAAAGGTGGTAGATAACACCTTGGTATCAATGGTAGATAGGTTGTAGGTGATTGTCAGATAAGATTCTATTGTGAAGGCTATTGAGTGTCCAAATGAAGGAATAAAGATGTTCAACAATACAAAGTGGATTGCTCAAAGTCACATAAATGAAGACAACATCAATCGACAATTATATGGATCGAGTAATCCAGGAGTCAAGAATTCTTCAAACCTAATTCTGAAGGCTATCTTCATTCAATTCTTTTTCACTGTATTCTACCAAGGGTGGGATCGAAGGATTTGGTAACAATGAATGATGAACATTGTCTATTTCATCTTCTCACACACAAATCTATTAATCTTCCGTTCTTGATTCTAAACTACATGATAGAGGCTAAAGAGGATTATCATCTGAAGAGTGGTTCGTTACCTTACGGTATGCTGTTGACAAGATTCTTTAAAGAATCTGGAATTCTACTTGATAGAGGAAATATAGTAAAGTTGAAGATTAAAAGTGTAATCATTGCCTCTACTATTCACAAAATGGGGATCAAGATTGAAGCTGAAGCAAATAAAGATTTCACACCGAAAGCACAGTCTAAGGGGGAGCTTTCAATCAGATGAAGCAAGAAAGAAGATGTTTTATCTAGAATGCAAGCAAAATCTCAATCGTTCGGAAGAATCTCAGTAGAGGTAAAAGTTGAACAATCATCTTATAAGCCAATACAAGTCAAGACAATTCCTGAAAAGAAGGAAAGTGCAAAGGTTCAACAACCAACTCATAGAGTGTCTTTAAAGAGGAAGGCTAAGACGCTCTAATCAGAAAGACCTAAGAAGTCAAAAAGGTTACCAAGATTGATGACCTTATGACAACAAGAATAGAAAAAGCAAAAAACTCTGATTCTTGGTTAAGTTTCTGAAAGTGCAAAGGAGCACCAACAACAATAACAACAGCCTACCAAAGCAATTGTCTCTATCCCTCAGACTCAATCAGAACAATCATCTGGAGAGACAGAGATAAAAAGGAAGTTAGTATTTGAGCAGAAGAAGTCTCAACAACAACTTTCTTCCAAGCTAGTAGAAGAACAAAAGAAGACAAAACTGATTCAGAAAAAGAAGGTTTCATTGTTTAATGTTCAACAAAAGACATAAACTATTGGAAAGCAACAAGTAACTCATAATCCCCTCAACCAATGAAGAAAGAAGATTTGAAGATGAAGATTATAGAATAATTAATACCTAATCATAACAGAGGTTCAGTTATCATCAGAGAACCTCCTAAACAGAAAGTTAAGGTTTAAGTTGAACCTGTAACAGTAAACGATCAGACGATACATCTTCTAAGCCCTGAAGAAAGAAGATTATATGGTATTCTGCGAGATGAAAAGGCAGAACTATAACCATTGAAGATGACAAAAAATCCTTACACCATCTATCTAGTAACAAGCAGAACAACAATAAAGATTGAACTAGATGTACAACCTAGACGTCCAACACTGGTAGGCAGCAAAGACAAAGGAAAGAAGAAGAAATTTCCTAAGAAACAAGAAGATGATCTCGCGAAAGAAGAAATTCAAGTGGCGATGAAGAATATAGATGATGTATGTCGTGCAGCTCAACCTGTAGGTGTCTATATTTCAAATCACATATCAAGGCCATCAGGAAGTAACTTTGGCGCATCAACCACAGATGAAAGTTTCAAGGTCGTTGGGAAAATATCAGAAGGAAGGTACAGTAGTATTACAATTGAAGGTATCAATTTTTACTTAGAAACCTTTATGCTTTTACTTATTCATTTTAAACCCTTTGGTTTCATTCCTTGAGTAAAAAATATCCTACACCTTCTAGGAAAACCAATTTTCAACCTACCCAAACCTGATGATCTTGACATCCCTCACCAAACACAACCTTTCCAATTACCCTCCATCAAATTCTACCATTAATTCGGAGCTCTTGAAGAATTTAATCGAATAGACTGAAGCTAGTCAAAAGCAGAAGGAAGTTCAGGAAGCCTTAGCTGAAGAAATTGATACTAAGGTTGATGAACTAAGTAACTTAATGGGTGATCTTCAAGAGGAAGTAGTATTTCTACGTGTGACTATAGAAGAAGACCTCAAGATGATCTGCACTGAAATTCAACATATGTTCTCTGAAATTTTGAAGCATCTGAAATGACATTTTTTTATTAATAACGAATAGGGGAGAATAGTATAAATGAGAAGAGAATTAGTATTAGAATTTATTTTTTTATATACACATTGTATATCTTGCATTATTCGTCTGAATAAATATATTATTTGATTTGTCTAAATATTATCATTATTCATCTAAATATCTTTTTTATCTTCTAATATTATGATTATTTGTTATCATCAAAAAGGGGGAGATTGTTAAGTCAGTAAGACTTCACTTCTTCTATTGATTTTGATGAAAGTTAAATAATAATAATAAAAGAAGTGTGTGAACTGTTTTGTTGAGTTTATTAAGTGCGCAGATAAATGTAAATAGCACAAATCATCAAATCAAGATGATATTCAAGAACTGACTAAAACGAAGTTACATGACTAAAACGAAGCAAAGACATAAGACGAAGCGAAGACATAAGACAAAGCGAAGTCATAAGACCAAGCAAAGACATAAGACGAAGCATACAAATCAAATCAAGACGATATAATTAAGAATAATTTACAACGTCAGTTAGTTAGTTAGTTGGAGTTGGTTATAGGACTTAACTAATAACAGATCTCTGAAGATTCTACAAGTAGTTTTCTCAAGAAGACCGTTGGAGAATTAGACTATAAATATCAGTTGTAGTCATAAACAAAACAACTTTTTACTTACTTTTACTTACACGAAATAATTCTGTGATCAAGTGAGTATACTGTAAAAGTATCCTAAGTGAAAAGAAGGAAGAAGAGAGATCAAGACCACCTGTAACGTGAGTGTAGAAAGCTCAAACAATATCTTTTCAATTGAAAGGAAGGCTAGAGCCTAAAGAGGCTAAGATAGCAGATAAAAAATACTTTGTGAAAGAGACCTGAGAGGTTCTAGGAGAGTAGAAATAATACTTGTAAAGTTATAAGAGATAGTAAAATCTCAGATAAACTCTGAGGACTGGACGTAGCCCAAAGTGTTAAATTTTATATAATTGGGCCTAAATAAACTGAGCACATATAAGCCCAAATGAGGTTCCATCTTAAAACCAATTGGTGATAAGAGGAGTAACTCACTAAGCTTATATGCATGTTCAAGGCCTTGTATCCTTTCAATGTGGGACAAACTTCCACTTATATTCCCGGTGATAAAGACCCAAAATAAATAATTCTTTCACACTGGGCTAGACACAAAGTTATTGGCCCATTACTTTATGTCATGACCTTGCACTTGTTTGTCTTTTTCCTCTATCCTCTGCCTCCTTTTCTTTTGCATCTTGTTTGTCCTTTTTTATTGCATTTTTCGCAGTATTTATCCTCCTTTTTGAGATAGGGTCCTTTGCTAGAGTTGACATTATTCCTACCTCCTTTCTTCCAACCACTTGATTGTTTGGCTAGCATTGCCATGTTTGGGGTACTGTCCATGTTAGCATTGACCACCCTTTGTCTCTCAACAGTTTGCAGCATAGAAAAGGCTTTGTTCACTGTAGGTAGTGGCTCCATTAACATAATCTGGTTGACTACATGTTCGAACTCGTCGTTGAGTCCCATCAGAAACTGCACAAGTCTATGAGCATTTTCTTTGCTAGTGATAGTTCTTGCAGCATCACAAGTGCACATAGGGGTGGGGCTTAAGCTGGACAAATCATCCCACAATTTTTTTAGTCTAGTGTAATAAGCAGAAACTGTCAAAGTACCTTGTTTTTGGGAACTTATTTCCCTCTCTATCTGATATAATAGTGGGCCATTAGCTTCACCGAACCGCTCTTGTAGTTCCACCCATAGTTCTCTAGCTGTGGAAAAGGATAGGAATGCGTCACCTAGATCTTTGACCATAGCATTGAGGATCCATGACTTCACCATACTGTCTGCTCTTCTCCATTTTGCTTGTAACACTGCATCTTGTGTGGGTAATGTGCAGGACCCGTCGATGAGGGCAGCTTATCCTTAGCACACAAGGCTATGGACATGGATTTGCTCCAGGTAATATAATTATTACCGTTGAAGGGAGTGGTGACAAGCACAGCTCCTGGGTTTTCAGTATTGGTGATTGAATAGGGTTCATTTTCGTTTACTGTCGGCATGTTTGTGGTGCTAGATCCATTGTTATCCATTGTATTGGATATGGTATATTAGGGTAAAGGAATCAGAGTAGGCTCTGATACTATGAAAGAAAAGCAAAGTAGAGAATAGTCGTAGGTGAGGAAAGGTAATTCTTTCATCTGTTGTATTGAATATTCAAAGCAATTATTTATACACCCCACAGCTCAATTCTATTGGTGGGTGTCCTAAAATCAAGAAAAGGCTAACAACCGAATCAGCTAGCTGTACAGAGAGGCCACTCGTTCTTTGCTATACACAGTGTCAGAAGGTGGCAAAAGAAAAAAGGACAAACAAGATGCGAAAGAAAAGGACGCAGAGGATAGAGGAAAAAGACAAACAAGTGCGAGGTCATGACATAAAGTAATGGGCCAATAACTTTGTGTCTAGCCTAGTGTGAAAGAATTATTTATTTTGGGTCTTTATCACAAAGGTTAAAGGTAAACCACTATAAATCATAGTGTCATATTCTCTAACCCTTATCTCTTTAATTTCTTGTTGTTAGAAGAAATAGAAACTATTTCCGTTGTTGCATTACTTAAATGAATTAAATACGTTATTTTGTAATCATCTGAGTTTTTCAAGAAAATCAAGAAGATTCTAAAGATTACTATCTTAGATGATTTAACATAATTCAACCTCTCTTCTTGTGTATTTTACATATTATACGTGATTCCTATATTAACAAGTGATTTACTTCAAATACATAATTGATATGCTTTATGGATTAACTGTCTTTATTCTCTTTTACAACAATTAATTACTTTATTCGATTTAGATTTCATTTCATTAGACTTAAGTATTTTGATAGTATGAAATTCTATTTTGTAAGTCTTTCAAAGCTCACATATATTATCGATAGAAGTTAGGTACAAATTTTAAAACAATTCCTCTTGGACACGTTTGAATTCTAAATTAATATCAAAGACTAACTAAAATACAATCAAAAGATTAAGTTAGATGGTCATTTCATTATTATAATGCCCCATAATCATTATAATTAATAACTTTTTATGGTAACCCATATAAAAATAGTTAATAATATCTAAATTATCTATTTACACCATAAATAATATGCCGAAAATAACTCTGTAATATTTCCTTTGCAAAATATTCTCAAAACATATTTCCAAGAAAAATGTGATTTCTATTTTGTATTAATTAAAGACTATATATATCTTTTTTACATTTTTAATTTTTTATAATGTATAATGTAAATAGCTAAGTAGTTAAATTGGATGGAAATTTTATAGGGTTGAAATGCAAATGGAAGAGCTTGCATAGATTCGAAAATGGGCACTGGATCTCCACATTGAGATGGACCAAATGGATCTGACTAGGCATTTGACACCCATACTAAATTCTAATAATGAAGATTGAAGAGAACATGCAACACTTCCGATAAACAAATTAAGCGGTGATCATAATCAGTTAAAAGCATGCCTAGCTCGCTAGTTAACGACTCTGCAGTTCTTTCTGATCTCTCCATTAGGTACAAGCAGAGGTTTCAAGTTTCCCATTTTGATCATGGAATTTCTGAAGTCCCTAAAAAAGGTACCGGGTCTTCTAATATACTGCAACACCAGCTTATCACTAGCACTGTTTTGATTCTTGAACAGCTCCTGATCAGAATGGAGCAAACCTCTGTTCTGCAACAGGCTCCCGAAGTATCGTGTGTCGAATCTTTCTGAAGTTGGATCCAGTGGCTGTGTGTTGTTGTCACCCCCAGTTTTTGGACAAGTACGCTGTAATCCCCTGGCAAATACCGTGTTTATGTTGGTGTCATTGTAAATCCTGCTACGGAAAGTTGTGCACCGAGCAAGTCCAATGGTGTGTCCTCCAGAGAGAGCCACAAGGTCCGTGAGGTTAAGCCCCTGGGATTGGAAACTGGAAAGCAGCTGAGAGAAGTTAAAAAATGGAGGTGGTAGATTTCTGAGAGCGTCACTGAAGCTTGCGTTTCTTGCGTCTCTTCGGCCTATCAAAACTTTGTATCTCGGACCACCTAACTGTATAAGCAATTTTATGGTTCAATTCATTGAATAAGTTGAAAAACAAGAGGAAGAAGAAGAAGAAGAAGAGGAAGTTTATCAAGTTGTTACAATTTCTATAGAGTCGCGAGCTGCAACAGCTAGGATATCCGCACAT
>JAOSBO010011168.1:0-10494 GCA_027563915.1 Erythroxylum rotundifolium
GATCTTATCTCCACATCAGTTAAGTATATTGAACAAAAAGTCAAGTATTCATTTGCTATATAAGCCTTTGCAATTGACTCCTCTAGTCAAGCTCTATTACGTACATAATACTTAAGAGAGCATAAAAACCTGAACATAAACAGTTATAAACTTAGGAATTGTTACAAACAAATAACTTAGAAAAAATTGTTGAATTTAATATGAATTAACTTTCAATCGGAAACATCCATCGAAATTGAAGCAGTCCATAAAGTTTTGCTTTACATGTTAAGTGAATTGCTAAATGAACCATAACATTAAAAAATGATGGGAGAAATAATAATTCAAGCTTACATAGAATCAATGCTATTTCTTTTCCAATTTATCAAGCTCTTTAACTTTAAGTATCTTGCAACATAATTGCTTAAAAAACTCTCCCACTTGACCCAAAGTAACGAACACATCCTTCGGCAAACACTCCCGGATTTCAACAGGAAGTAGTCGTTGCAAAAGTACATGACAATCATGACTTTTCAATCCTAACACTTTTCCCTCTTTATCATTCACACAACGACCTATATTAGATGCATACCCATCATAAAATTTGACTGATTGGAGGAACTGACAGAATAATTGTTTCTCACTTTTTGACATGTTGTAACAAGTAGGAGGAATAAAGTATAATCCATTATCTCTTCTTTTCAAAAGCAAATCCTTTCTAATATTCATGTCTTCCAAGTCTTGTTTAGCCTTAATAGTGTCTTTGAATTTCCCATCAATTCCCATGACAGTCCCTGAAATGGACTCACAAATGTTCTTTTCAATATGCATGGCATCAAGATTGCGCCTCAATAGCAATTCCTTCCAATATGGCAAGTTGGAAAATATGTTTTTTTTTTCCAATTCAGTTCAATATCATTTCTCTTATGCTTTCTATTACTTGGGTGTTTGTCAGGTATAATATCATCCAAATGTGACAGCTGGTAAATAATATCATCACCGGAAAACTGCATCAGAGCTTCACCCAACTCTATTGTGCCATTAAACTGTTTACTTCTTCTCTATCTATGCCCATGTTCCAAATAAAGACAATGACTCGTATAACATATTTTATTTCAAATCCTTCTTGAATATGCTTAATGGTTACATACAGTACAAGCCATATATCCTTTAGTGCTCCACTCAAACAAATTCCCATAAGCTGGGAAGTCATTTATAATCCATAAAACATCAGCATGCATTGTAAATGTGTTGCATTCAACAACATCAAAAGTTTGTAATCTAAATTTCCATAGATTGTTGAGTCATCAATTAATGGTTGCATATATATATCAATTTCCTTACCAAAAGCAGTTGGTCCTGGAATAAGCAAAGACAATAACATAAAAGGCCCCTTCATACACTTCTATAGAGGTAAATTGTATGAGACTACAATCACCGGCCACATGCTATATGAATTACTCATATTACTGAAAGGATTAAATCCGTTTGAGGCCAAACCAAATCGAATATTATGACAATCTTGTCTAAACCATGGGAACTTTCTATCAAGATCTTTCCATGCCATTAAGTCTACTGGATGACACATAATGTTATCATCAATGCGTTTCTCTTTATGTCACCTCATATCTATAGCTGTTTTTGTTGACATAAAAAGCCTTTGTAATCGTGGTTTAATAGGAAAGTAGCGAAGGATTTTATTTGATATCTTTTTCTCTCTCCTATTATCTACCTGCCACCTTGATGTACCAAAAATAGAACAATTTTGAAGATCTTTTGTTTCCTTCCAAATAAGAACACAATCATAATTACAAGCATGAATTGTAATATATCCTAATCCAAGGTCCCTTAACAATTTCTTGGCGTCATAGTAAGATTTCAGAAACTTTTTTTCATTAGGTAATGCATCGATTAGTAAGTCAATTAACATGTCAAAGGACTTATTACTCTATTTATTATAAACCTTCAAATGCAACAACTTCATAAAAATTATAGTTGAGAAAAATTAGAGCACCCCAGATATAATTATTCTTAAGCAATTTTCAATAACTTCCCAAAATTATCTTTTGTAATACTACTGATTATGTTAAACATTCTTATTTTATTCATAGTCTCCATATAATTCTGACAATCGTCTAACATCTCATCAATCCCATCATCCTCATCATCATTCACACCGCAATCATCTACATCATTATTGTAACTGTCATCATAAGATGTATCGCCACTTCTACTACGACTTGTTTCTTTACGTTTACCATGATAAAGCCATGGATAATAGAATTTCTCTATACCTCGGATCAACAAGTGATTATATACTACATCTTGACCTTGGAAGTTAACATTTAAGCAATCAATGCATGGACAACGAATACTACATTCATCACCCATTTGAACTTTTACAAATTGCATAAAACTCTTAACTCCTTTTACGTATTTAGTTGATCATTTTTTATGACACATCCAACTCTTATCCATTTAGCTATGCAATAAAAGAAGATAACAGAGTTATAACATGCATTTTTCATTTTATATTATGTTAAAAAAACCCATGTTTATGCTAGTCCATGCAGTCAACAACTTTGTAGCAGTTCATATGCACCAATTTAGTAAACAATATACAACTAAATGAACGAAAAACAATATATAAAACAATAATGGTTACTACTAAGACGCATACCTGAAAATGTGACATGAGTTCTGCAGTTTTGTTCCCAACCAAACAAAGGAACACAAAATCTGCAAATAAAACCTATACATAATCAACAACTAAATATAAAGTATCTTCTTCATGGTACTATACAAGCATATTTAAAGCACAATAACAGATGTTGAACATTTTGATAATTGCTTCTCAATCAATTAATACTTGCTAACTTTAAGTCATTTAAGACTATATGTTTGTTGATTTGTCAACCAAGAAAATGAGATGGGATGTAAACAATAATGATTAATGCCTTTGTCTCAAAATAAAAAATTTAGAAAGATAACATGTTTTAATTTGGTGGATAAACTTTAATTAGTTTTTATACTTTCTCCACTTTCACTAATTCCTATAGTTTCTCCACTTTCAAATCAAATTCAAAATATACACACTTTAGGCATTTTTTGTCTTGATGCAATGCAAATTTTGTAACTTTTTCAAAACTTGTTTACTTAACTGATCAAGGGGATTATGAATTTGCTTTCATTAACAAGTTGCATCCCTTCATAATATCTTTAATTTCATAATTTAAAATCATTCTTTCTACTTTTATATCTACTCATAACAATTTTTAATATAACTTAACCAACTATACAATACTAAGTTTAATTATCAACTTTAACAATTTATTTTCCAAAAAACTGTAACAATTTTTCTTCTTCTAGCTTATTTATTCTCTTCACCAAAACAAGGACTTGGTGTAAGAAGTTATGTAGAGAGAGATATCATTATGCATACACCATAACATAATTCATTTTAAATAGATTATAATGCTTTTGTAATAAACTTGGAAGCTTTTTTAGCTGATTACGTAACCATTCAATAACGTACGAAGAAGGAAAATTTATAAACATATTACAGAGGACTTTCAGTGAACACCTTATAACCATAACACAAATCAAGTCTTCTTCAGCCATTCATCCTCTTTGTTGCCTTTCTTCATCATCATTAACACATCAACAACTAATCCAAGCAAACAACTCAATAACCAATCCTCAGTTTGACCCCTCTTTGTCACATTTAACAAACACAATGACAAACTTTAAATAAACCCAGAAAAATTGTACAAGTTCTTACTAGGTTGAGTAGCACTGTAGGGACACGATAGAGGACAACAGCTTCTTAATAGAGAAAACTCGACAACCAACGAATGAAGAGAGGAAAATGACAAAGATGACAATCGGGAGAGAGGAGGAAATAATAAGCCAACAGGAGGTGGGGTTTGGGGGGGGCAGGGATTCAGGTTAAATTTTTCATATGCTTGGACAACGTCGTTTGTTGTTAAACAAACGATATCGTCTCATTTATAATTTTTGTTTTCAGTAGCAACATTTGGCAACAAAATACATATTTGTCATCAAATGCCCAACATTCGTTGTCAAAATCCTTTGCTCATCAGGGATGCACAATCATGCACCAGCATGATTGTGTATGAATGCTTCACTTGTCAAGTATGCAAGATACCTTTCCCGTATGTGCATAATCATGCAAAAACCTTTCCCTCATCAGGTTTGCATAGATCCCATTTACCTACCATATTATAGATTCGTACCTAATACAAGGAAAATGAATGGTGACGAATCCATATTTCTTCGCAAAATGTTAAAATATTGCTACGAAAATAGAATAGCATCACAAAATGTATAACAATTTGCTACCAAATTGGTAAATTATCGCCAATACTATGTACCTTTGCTGACGATTCGAACTTTCGTCACCTATTACTCCAATTTTGCTACCAATATACTAAACATCGCCAAAACTCAAGCATTTTCTTTACATTCTTAATTTTCTTAATTGATTAACATATATGTGTTTTTCCTATTACTAATAACAAAATAAAAATTTTGTCTCTTACACTTATGTATGGAGTTCATCTCGATTTGCTTAGTCTTTGGGAATTACTAATATATATTTTTAATTTGGTGTAAAAACAAAATAAAATAGGCAAATTTTTTGCAAATTTTTTATCTTCTTTTTGTTATTAGTTGAGTTAATAAGGATTGCAAACCACATTTCATTTAAACCAAATTCATCACTAACATTACACATATACCCTTTAGCCCTTATTCTACCATTAACCTTATTATTTGTATTAAATATTTTTCTATGATTAATGATTGAGAATTTGGAAGTATGACATGAGTTAAAATTTGGAAAAGGAACTAAATTGAAAAAGTGAGAAAATTATTTGGGTAAAATCGTTATTTATGAAAAGTTTAAGGGCAATTTGGTAAAATTTGAAATTTATGATCAAGGATCCAATTGAACTATTTTATAAGTACTTTGGAGTATAATGATTTATTTAAGATGCAATTGGAGTAGAATTCATGTATAAATTGAAGAAATTAAGTGAACAGTACATTGAAAGGATGTAATTGAAATAAATTGGAAGCTGTGTAAATAGTGGCCCAATTCATAGAGGGAGTTAATTGAATAACTAAATAAGAGATTGTGGTGTGAAATAGAATAAAGGAAAGATGAGAGCTAGTGGGAGAGAAAAATCTTGACATGGACAAATGAAAAGGTGACATGTGGTGTTTTAGGTGAGACTGATAACAAAAAGAAAGAAAGCTACACGCTTTCTTATCCATTCTTCATTTCAGCCAAGAGAAAGAGGAAAAGAGGGAGAGATAAAAGCTTGAAGCTTTGGATATGGGAGCTTGAAAGAGAGAGAAAGATTTGCTAGGAGATTTAGCAAAATCTAGTGAGATTTAGACTTAGCATAAGAAGAGAAAAATGTGGGAAATGAAGAGAACTAGAGAATGAGCCAAGATTGATCCTATTTGGAGGAAAATAGCAAGGATTTCGTAATTTGTTAAGTTAAGAAAATGATTCCTTTAGGTCAGAAATGAATTTGGCTTTGAGAAATTAAGGTAGAATCGTAACTTTTGTTCATGCTTGTAAAATGGGTTTTGTTAGCTATGAAACCTAAGGTTTAATTCTTGGTATATGATAATTGTATATTTGAATGAAAATTTGTTTGTTTGAAGGAAATCAAGAAAATCCAAGGCAAGAGCAAGGGCAAAGGCAAAGGCAAACTTGAGTTTGGACTTACAATCAATTAGGTGGGTAATGTGTTTATAGTTATTATGAATGATGGGTTGATTTCGTTGTTATTTGTTATGGTTGTGTTTTATTTGTTATATCTTTGATGCATTTTATGGATAATACTATATTTCTGTAAATCAAGAACATAGTCATGTTATTTTACTTTAAATTCTAAATTTTGCTTTAGTAAGGGTAACTTTCATATCATTAGGCGCATTGAAGATGTATAAGTGATAGACTGGACTACATTCACTTATCAATGAAATTGGAGTTGAACAAACTATCATTTAATTCTAAATCAACATTTGCAGATTAATCAAGAAATGTCGACATGGAGACTAGTTTTGGATGACCCTAATTCATTATGTCGGGAGGAATGTGGCAAAATTTTCCCTACTGGAAAATAAACAATGTAGAAAAATCTCCACTTCATACACTAATCATCATTTTCCTTCTATGGTTGATCTTATACTTCAAGGTGTTTAGTATCATCCCAAAAACATCTCTTTCCTTATTATGTACATCTCATTCCTTTTATGGAGCTATTATATATTTTCACATTTGATGGTATATACTACTTGTTAGTTTAAGCTTCCTTGAGTCTTTAAGATGACATATATACCTATGGAGACGAGAGCGCGATGTCATAACAGTCCGTAAAGAATTAGAAAAATCGGTTGTTTTGGAAAATTCTTCAATTCCACCTGCATCATCTACGCATTCACGTATTCATATCACTCCAATTTGGGTTCATTTAGCGATTTACTTATCTAAAAATATCTAAGTTATATACTAGTTGTGTTTTAGGTAATAAATCTAGCGACTCATTCACTGTATCCTTTACAAGTTTAGCTATAGAGGAAATGTTGTTGCAAGAGGGTGTGAAAAACCCTACAACTGAGGGAAGAACTGTGACTGTTTCAATTGGTATCTTTGAATGTGCAATTACCCTTCTTGGGAATCCAAACATCGGAGATTCATTTATCTTTACCGACTCTCATGTCACTTAGAATCCAAATAAATAATAATATCATTTTCATTTATCGATGCAATCAATTGGACTTAGCCTTAAAGCTAATTTATTGTTGTATCTGTAAGAATTTATCAAATAACATCTCTACTAGTTAGGGGTCAATCTGCATACTATTGAATGTGTTCTGTTATTGTTCTGGTTCTATGACTGTATAAATTGTTAAACTTCTAATTCAAAGTTCGTATTACTCCGTATATCATATTATTATATTGATCAAATTATTTAAGTTTTTTAACAAATTTAAGCAATGTTAGTAAATATTAATGATTAATTAATACTATTGTTTAACATTTAAAATTATGTTGTGATTTTTTTCAATAATACGTTGTAAACATTCAAAACAAATCTCCAATAAAACATATCTTAACTATAATAGATTATAAAAATGTTAGTTTAAAAATTTTGAAAAATGTCAACCATTTGGTGACGATTTTCAGAAATCATCAATAATATGTACCATTTAGTGATGATTTATAGAAGTCTTCACTGAATGTATATCCTTTTTCGACGATTTATGAAAATTGTCACCAAATATTGACCTTTTTGTCATGCTTTGAAATATCGTCCCCAAATATCAGCCTTTGGTGAAGATTTCCCAGATTAGTCATCAAATATTTGACAAGTTATGGTGTCAATTTTTAAAAAGCGTCAGCATAAGTCTATTTAGCAATGAACAAACACAATTGTTGCTCATTGTGCATTATTTAGTGTTGATTTTTTTAATCGTCACTAAATGTTTAAGGTTTTGCGACGATTTTTGCTATGTGTGACAAAATGTTTAACCTTTTGTCACGCTTTTCAGTTTGGTCGCTAAATTCTTAGTTTTAATAACGATTGTTTTAAATCGTCGCAATACGTTGACTTTTGACGATGATCTTCTAGACGTCGCAAAAGAAAATGTCGGTAAATGTATTATTTATTGTGGTATATTTTAGACAAACCAAGCTATAGTTTATGCTACAAAAAACATACACATATAAATTAACATGCCTACACACACACAGACACACACAAACACATACACATAATATATATATATATATATATAGCACTTGGTATTTGTAGGATCAGTTGGACAAGGTTTAGTCTATTCTGAATCGTATAAATAAATAAAAAACAACCTGATGGTTTCTCCTTACTTTCTAGCTATCAATGACTTCCCATTTTTGACTTTACCTATCTAATTGAATTGACTCCAATTTTGGGAATCTTCCTCCTTACTTTCTAGCTATCAATGATTCCCATTTTTGACTTTACCTATCTAATTGAATTGACTCCAATTTTGGGAATCTTCAATCATTTAGTACCAAGCAAACATTGGAATTTCTTGCAGCGAAGTCATGTCATTAGGATATATAGAGTGGATTAAAGAATTAGAGGTAAGTTTCTACTGATCATCAATGATGGTTGTTGATTGAAGCTATAACATTTTCTAGATTACTTAATTTCCATGCCCTTAGTAAGAAAGTAACTTAGCACTTACCAAGAATTGAGATTTTGAAGTTAACATATAAACAAATTAAACCTATTGTGTTAGATATTTTTGGCTTTTTCCATAAAGTTGGACAATATTTAATTGCATTTTTTGATTTTTCGATAACTTATTGGTTAAGTAATGTAATTTGATCTAGATAAAGATAATAAAGTGACGCAATTAATGATCTAAATCAATAGGCCGAAGTCCAGGCGGAAAATGGATCTCAATTAGTGTGGACCAGACCCATATCCTAAGCATAAGGATTCCCTAACTCGTTAAGAGAGCTTACATTTTGAGAAACTGTAGAAGACATTGACCATGTCCCGGTGAATAGTTCCTGTGAAGAAGGTGGTGGATTCGTGCTCATTTCGGCTTCAGAAAGCTCGTTTGAAGTTATGAACCAAAATTAGGTATTTTCTGCATTTCTTAGTTTATTGCCCTTTTATGCTCGATCCGGGATATGTAACTAAGGTATCGTTACATATTTCACATGGTACCAAAGCGATGATATAATCGGGTGGTTAAAAATGAAAAATTTTTGGTTTTTTCTCCATAAGGTTTTCGGAGAGTTAACTTCTATTTTTCGGTTTTTTCTTGCTTTTTATTGCATGAAAGTAGTATACATATGTTAAGCCTTGAGAAACAGGGCTAAAACGAGCCTAGGGGTGCAAAAAAGTTCCCAAGACTATTCAAAACGTATCGGAGATGACTGAGACCATCAACCACATAAGGCGCATAGTACTACCCCGAGGATGGTTAATACACACAACGAAATGTGGGTGGATAGGAACGAGTCATGTGTAGCACATGTGACGTACGTGCCTATCAATAAACGTGCTATTGCACATGCCATACAAGTTAAGGGTGCATCGCTCTGTGGCGCATGTATCATGCGCACTACTCCTCTCTACACACAGTTGACATCAGCAGCAATGTCAGCGAATGACATCAACACTAAAGTGTGCTAATGTTAGCGTGCTGTAGTAAATTACAAAATAATAAAACACAAAATTTCAGATTTCCGGTAAAGGTGCCCTGGGATGTTTTGGGTCAGTTTTTAGGTTTGGAAAATTCATAAAGTGATCTTTTTTCCATTTTTCTAGATTTATTATATTGGTAATAAATTAAAGTTCAACTCTAGAAAAGGAATTAAGGTGTTCTGAAGTTGATTTCAACTGAATTTTCATGATTCGGACATCACATGAGGAAGATACTTCAAGTTTTTGTTTCTCAGGTCTTATATTTAGTGTCCAGGATCGCATGATAATTACTCCAAAAAGGAATTAAGACATTTTGAAGCCCTTTTTAAGTGAATTTTCATGCAACAAACTTGTCGTAAAGGAGACACATGAGGTTTTAGTGTCTCGAACGGTTGGTTCAGTGTCCAGTAATGCACAGTAGTCGCTTTAATGAGATTTTTCCTTTATGAAAGTCTCAAATGAAGTTTTCAGATAATGTCTTTAGCACGAGTGGGTGACAATGAGACTGTGCACTTAGGTTTTTAGCAGTTATTGATGTTACATTGTCACATACTATGTGCCTATAAAGAATATGAGGATAACATAGAGATGCATCCCTTGTATTTGTGAACTTTTTGAGTGCTAATGAGGATGTTGTCACCAAAGTGTCCTTTCAAGTCAGTATTTTCAATTGTTCTCCTTATATTTCGAGGGATGACTCTAATTTTATGTTTGGTTATTCTGCCCAAAGATGTTGGCCTTACATAAAATTTTGAGATGAGCATAAAGACATTAGAAGGAGGAAAGTTATTTCTCAAGTGATATATTCTCCCAAAGGTGGTGGTGTCATGAGAGTTGATAGTTTGTAATCTGATCACTTTTATATGGAAGTCTAGTTGCATATATTATATATTCAACCCACAGATGTATCATAATATGTATGACTAGATTCTTAGAAAAGATACTATTCAATGGCTTTGAGTATCACTGTTGTCCTATATTTATGCTGATCTAAATATTATCATTTTGAGTCACCTTGTCGATCAACAATATTATTGTCACCATTGAAACTCTGATTGGTTTCAATACGGAGAAGTGGACAGAGGATATATTAAATGCTCTGGATATAGCTAAGGTTGATTAGGCCATCTCAACCTACATCCATAGGCTCGAGAGCTTATAAAATAGCCTATGAAGCCTGGGATCGGTCTAACAGATTATGTCTTATGACCATTACGAGATCTATACCTGAACATCTGCTTAGTGAACTTCTGGACACAGACGTAGTGAA
>JAOSBO010011252.1:0-12938 GCA_027563915.1 Erythroxylum rotundifolium
TCATGAATGCATGTACAATCATTACATGTGCAAAATTTACTATTCACATGCATATATGAATGCATGAACATAACCAAACAATTTTTTAAACACTTCTAACCCGTTCCAAATTACTAGTTTACCCTTCCTATCGGTGATGGGATGTTACATATTGGGCTATCAGAAGATGCAACATGAACTTGGATGAGTGCATAGGAAGTTACAACTTCAGGAGTTGGAAGAGATGAGGAATGAGTCATATCAAAATGCAGTGATATATACTGAGAGGCCGAAAGCTTTTTATGATAAGATGATTTCGAGGAAAAGCTTCTTGATGGGCCAGAAAGTGTTACTATATCATTCCAAACTCACACTCTTTCTAGGTAAGTTGCGTTCCCATTGGGTTGGTCTATTTGTTATCACTCATGTCTTTTCTTTGGTGCAGTAGAGATACAGAGTCTCAAAACTAACAAGACATTCAGAGTGAATGGTCATCGCTTAAAGCCATATTATGAGGGTTTCCAAATGGAAGATTTGTAGGTGTTGATGCTGGAGGATATGACTGGTGTCATTTGATATACGCCACTGGAGGTTGAGCCAATGACGTTAAACAAAGGCGCTGCTTGGGAGGCAACCCAAAGGGAGTTAATTTCTATCTTTCAAATTTTTGTATTTACTATTTTTGTTAACAGCTCCATTTCTTGCATTTGATTCTACATTGAGGACAATGTAAGTTTTAAGTGTGGTACATTATTTTTCATGCATATTTTTTAGCTTAGTTGTAGTTTATGTGACTTCTTAAGCAGTTTTCAAAATCAAACGAACAAAATAAAAATTTTTCTTGTTTTCTATTGCTTTTAAGATTATTAGTTACAATTAGAATGTGAATTGATTATTAAAATCCATAGCAAAATTTGGCATGTACTTTTGCTCTTGCCATTTGTTAACGTGCATTATTTTTAAAAGAGCAGTGACTAGTGGTAGACAAAAACCAGTGAGGTTTTAAGTCATATTAAACTGACACATCTATATCAGTCTCACTATTTTGTTTATTATATGTGACCTTTATGATATATACATCCTTACTTTACATTGATTTTCTATTCAAACCACACTTTTATCACATGCATTCTTTTCTTGGGATGTATTGGCATTCTTTGTTGATTACTAGCTATATTAGCTAATAGCCTACCTAACTATATGAATTTTCCTTTGCAAACCCCCTTTAAGCTTAATTATCCTTTTCTTTTGTATAAACCATATTACATGCACCTAACCAAATTCCCTACCCAAGTCTTAAAGCTAGTGGAGCATTTTTTAATTCTTGATGAATGTGATTGTATAAGAACCTAAGTGTGGAAGTATGCATACATATGGGATGGTTATATTTGTTAAAATTTCATATTATGAATCATAGGTTGATATAGCTTCTATCATTTCTACTTTAAAAAAAAAGAAGAAAAGAAGAAAAGAAGAAGAAAAATTGAGTTTGAATAAAGAGTATCAAGGAGGAGATATAATTGACGAGAAAAGTTGTTAATTAATAGTTTATCCTCCTTAAGTTATATTGATTGGGTGTTTGAATATATTGCATACGAGGTAGATGTTATTTTATATGGAGCACTTTTTGTGTTATGCTAATGTTGCTTATGGTGTGAGAGCTAAATTGAGTTGTGAAACATAGTCGTTACATTCTTTATGGTTAACGGTATCTAGTTTTGAATGAATGTTAACTTGCATGTATGATATCTCGTTAAGTGTTACTTTTGCTTCACTAGTTTGATGGCTTTTATGCTACATTATCCAAAATACATCCCACCTTATCCTTACCTACATTACAACCTAAAAAAGTCCTTTGATTTATGATTATGCATTTGACTTTTAGAGGTGGAGAAATGAAATGATATGCAAAGTTATAGATTATTGTAATCATGATTGGAGTTTGAGTGTACCTAAGGAAATATCTTATTTAAACACTTTTTGTCTAAGTCTACCTCTAGATTACTTAATTTCTAAGGGTGGTGAATATTAATTTGATTATGAGTAGAAGCTTTGAATGTTGAGCTTTTGCTATAGGTTTTGAAATTCATTTATCTTTACTCATGGTTATCTATTCTTAAGAAATGTGAAAAATGAGTCATTTTGACGATTTACCTGAGGATGGTCAAAGGCTAAGTGTGGGGGAAACTTGATATGTGTTTAAATTTTGATTCATTTGATATGATGCACTTAGTGATTAATGCCTTATAAATGCTTAAGATACTCACTTTGACTCGTTTGTGATTTTAGGTACAATTCGGAAGCAAAGAAGTTAAAGTGAGTCGAAAGCACGATATATGGGTTATTTTCTGAAGATTAATTTTCACTTGTCTCCATAGAGTAAGAAGAAGAAAATTAAAAGATAAGAGGAAGATAAGAAAAATGGAACATAAAGAAGAATCATAGAAGGCAATGCATGTGCATGTTATTGCCATGCAAAAATATCAATTTAATGGAGCAGAAAATGACAACAAATTAAGCATGAAACAATAGTAGCTAGTGAGGGGCAGAAGGGCCAAAACGATGTTGCACATACAGGTAGATGTCTGTATTAAACGTAGACTACATAGACATTGTGTGTTCCTGCGTTAAACGTAGACAACGTCTACGTTCAACCCAGTCGTTGTGCGTTGAATGCAGATTCATTATATAGCGTCCGACCCTCATTCGACACATATCCGTACGCCCTTTGGACGCACATGCCTATGCCTAACAGAAATAGCGTGCTAACTATTTCACTTTCACTATATTGCATGGCATCATAATTAAAGTCATAAACAACACAATATCTAGAATCCAAAATTTTCTCATTTCATTTCATAAACCATAATTTACAATGCAGCATTATATCCATCATCCACGTTTATACAATATCAACCTACCAGAGTCCACAACTCCGTCTGCAAAGTATGCTACATATATAAGGATTAAACAAAAATTAAAACTAATACTTCAGTCCCAGCTGACCTACCTTTGAGCCACGTTTTCTATCCAAAAGTTGTACAAAATCTCTTATAAGCAATCTTAGAAGCTAAGTCATCGCTCTCTCAAACCTGAAAATGTCAACATCACAATTTGGTTGAGTTTTGCAAACTCAGTTGAGTAACCATCCTCGATGTTTCACTCTTGTCATGTACGATAACAATTCATGTTATCATATAATCCACAGCATCACAACTATTATCATGTAATATCACGAAACTCTTTGTTCTTAATTGTCACATTTCAAAATCCATACAATTCATCATTTCATTGCAATTATGTAGAACAATTTCATCGATAAGCATTCACACAGTTTATACAATAAAAGTCCTCAAAACATTACAATCATTCAATTTATTCATAACATATGTGTGTGCAATGTTTATGAGACTCAAATTCACTTAATATATTATTGTGACTGAGTGCCTTTTTTATTGTCCTGTATTTGTTGTGGATATTGGGCTCTATCATACTATCCCGTATCTGGTGTAGATATCGAGCTCTATCATACAAATCGAGCCATAGGTAGATGTCTAAGCTTTAAGCTTTTTTTCAGTGGCTACTTCGATCACAACTGTCTTTATATTTCATGTATTCATGGAATAAATGCATTTTCCATTTTCAATCATCATATTCATTGTGTTGCATTCATATTCACTTTCTCATTCACATTGATCATCGGACTTAAGTTAAGAACACATTTATTCAATCATATTCACATTCAAGGAACACTTCTAATATGTTATTCATGCATCAAATGGTTTGAACATTTTACGTTCGAAAATTAGTACACAACATCATATTTCAATTCAATTTAAAATTAAACAAACATTCAACGTGAGACCATCTCATGTTACTCACAAATGCTCCCTTTAGCTTATTGCCTTGAAGTCCCAGCAATGTCTGGAAGCGGTTGCTTAACATGCTCTTCGATATGCAATCACTTACATTTTCATATTACTACAATGCACATTCTAATGAATAAGCACATTTAAATATGTATCATGTATTATGCATGTTCAGTGACAAATTCTTAGGTATATTTCATTAATACACAAATCTTAATCATTTATACATCAAGACTTGTACATCATTTAGTTTGCAATTAGGTTTATGCCTTAATACACTTGATCACTTTCAATTGATCACTCATACATTTATCAGTCTTTTTCCTGGGATTATACACTCAGAGAATTTCCTAGTTCTCATTCAATCATTCCCAATTCATCACTTACATACTTTGAATCACATTACATTCATGAGAACATCTTTATATCATTATCAACTCATATTTTACACTTATCCTTGAACATTTCCATGATCAAAAAGCTTCTTATAATACGCACACAATTGGTACTTTACATCTAAAATTTTAGCAAGCTAAATCTATAAATTCACCAACATTTTCCAACAACATATACTCATACATTCACCCAATTCTCATTCATAAATACCCTCTGTTCTTCAATGCTTATTCATCCATACCTTATACACATTTCTCATTTCCTTAATATCATGTTTGCATTAAAAGAACTCATTTATTCCTTAAATAAATGAAAATTTCCAGATTTGAACTCAACCTCATAAAAACAGTCCATTCTTTAGGTTATGACTTCAATTAACTACATAATCTTATCAAGATATCTTCTGGCCAAACTATTTCACATAAGCATTAATAAGAAATCAATAATCATTTTTCATGTTTATACTTTGACCAATTTGAGCTCTAAAGTCCCCAAAAATAAGACAATAATATAAGGTTCCTGCACAAGGGTTTATCACAGGCAGTATTAGAAAGATAAGCATAACTCAAGCTCTAGTCACTATTTCATTAAGGCACTTTCACAGAGGTCAAGATAAGACCTATATCTACAACTTTCATTCTTTGAGTTTCTTCAAATTCATGCCTTAAAGGTATGTAAAATAGGTCGAAAGAGGAAGACGAAATTGAAACTAAAATTTCGACCTACAGTTCTAATTTTCCAGTTTTTCTCAAGACAGATTTTCGGGTCAGTTTAGTATGACCATTATGACCTATAAAATGAGGTTTTTAGGCAAAATATTCTTCTAATAAAATGTTCCTATATGTATTAAGTTTCTAATGACACCAAAATCATGCATTTTGGTTCAGTATCATACAAGTTATAATAAAAATACTACACATTATTTTCATACCTCAACAGAACACAATTCTCAACTTCAAACCAAATTTCAACTCTTAAGGACAGATTTAAAATTATATTCCTTCATAAAAAATGTATCCATATGTTTTTAATTTACTAAAAATCAAAATCTATCCAATTTTGATATTCACAGATCAAGTTATGTCCAAAATACATATGCATGTTCAGTAAAAACACTGCTTATAACAGGCTCCAACTCACTTCATTACTAAAATCCTTCATCTTGTTAATCATATCACTAAATTTGCTTCTTCCTTCACCACCCACACATGCATCCACACCATTCACGCATGCATCAATCCATAAACATGTAAACATACACCACTCATGCATGCATCCATTTACAAACATTAAAACCTCATCTTAATGTCATTTACTCAAACTTAAAGCATAACTTACTTTATTTACACTTCAAATCCTTCAGAAAAAATTCCAAAAATGGGGAGAGAAAATAAAGGATTTTGGTGGATGGAGAAAAACCAGAAGAGAGCTTTTGGTGGTGGAGAGTTTCGGTGAAGACATGCAAAGATTGTTATACAAAACATGACTAGGTGTCTTCATCCCTCATTAACACATGTCATTTGACATGTCTTCCAATCGTCATCCATTTGATTAGCCCATATGTCACTTACTAATTGCTCCACTTGTCACATAGTAATAGGTCCAACTGTCACACACTTTCTAGTCCATTTGTCCTTCATCTAAGTTACCAAAAGTCACACTTCCGTTTGTCTCTTATTTCTACATTTTTCCCTAGTCTAAAATACCCCAAATTTTTGATAAATTTCCAAAATATCACCAAAAATACTAAATCAATTCTAATACACTCCAATTAAATTTTCAAGTCAAATAATCCACAATTCACATTTTAATCACATTAAAATCACTTATACCCTGAAAATCTCAATAAATGCATGTACAGTTATTTTAATAAGTGTCAACATTATTCACGTGTATGTGTATGTCATATGATGCATGAATGCACTTCTAAATTCTCAATAAACTCTCATATATAGTATCCTAGGGTTCTGACCTAATCATGGGATAATGAGATATTACATATTATGTGTTTAACACATTAAACGCATAGTATGCATTTTGCTTAGAATGCACGGTAAAAAGAGGGGGTGTGAACAGTAAATTGGACCAAAAACTAATTCACTAAATAGAGTATAAGAGCAATATGTCACGTCCACATGTTTTAAAACTCATAAGATGAGGTTTGGGGCCCAAAAGAGTATTCTAAAGCATATTGGAATGTTACGGAAGATTCTGGAAGCTTTTGGAGTATGGTAGAAGCTTATGGAAGGCCCTGGAAGCTTCTGAAACGTGTTAGAAGACTATGGAAGCTTAAGAGACATTGTGGAATAATATGGAACCTTATAGAAGCTTATAGAATGTTGTAGATATATACATAATGTACATGAAGTATGCAAAGTAGTATAGAGAATTTTAGAAGGTCTATATGAACCATTAGATCAAGTAGATATTAATCGTCCATTTTAGGAAGAAGCAAGTATAAATACCCTTTGGGGGTTGTCTCATTTAAATCATAGAAGATGATAGAGTGCATTGAAAGCATTGTAGCTTTCTTGAGAGTTCTTTAATAAAAGTGTTCTTACATTCTCCCACATTCCTTCTTCTCTTTACCAAAGTATTTCATGTAAAAAGCTGACTTGGGAATGAGTGTTTACTCAAGTGTCAAACAAGCATTAGTGAAAGTCCAAGCCCGTTACAAGTTGTATCAGAACAACACTAAAGATCCTTTGGGTGTCGTCAAGATGGTTGGTTCAAGCGAAGTGGCTACCCATGAAGGAAGGGAGGTCGAGAGAGTTGCTCCTACCAATAAGGAAAAGAGAGAAAGGTCTACTACAAGGGACACCCTAGCTGAAGTAACGGCTAGGCTCTCAAAGTTAGAGATCGCAGTAGGTGAAGATCGGGAGAGGATTGATGACTAGGACCAAAGAGTAGAGGAGCTGGAGAAGGAGCAGTCTCTACTTTGGGAAGAGATGAATGGGACCATCAATATCATTACCTCAGAAGCTTCCAAAAAGGTGAGTTCTTTGGAATCTTCTCTTGTTGCTAAAATTATTATGCTTATAGAAGCACTTGCTAGTTTGTCTGCTAAGTTGAAGGAGGTAAAGGGGGATTGGAGTTTGTGTAAGATGGCAGTGACACAAGGAGGTGTGCCACCTATTACTTCTACTGCTTCTGCTAAAGTAAAGGTCCCGAAGCCTAAGGCCTTTGGAGGATAAAGAGATGCGAAGGCCATCGATAACTTCTTTTGGAGTATAGAGTAATACTTTAAGGTGTTTGGCATTACAGATCATGCCAAAATGATTGATAATGCTTCTCTCTACCTTGTAGATATGACCATGGTGTGTGGAGGAGAAGGTACAATGATATTGAAAAGGGGACCTGTACCATGAACATATGGGATGACTTTAAAAAAGAGTTGAATAAGCAATTTTACCCTGAGAACGTAAAAAAGGAAGCTCTAGCCAAGTTGAGAAGGCTCGTCTACTCGAAGAGCATTTAAGAGTATGTTCAAGAATTTTAAGATGTATTGCTTAAGATTCCTGACTGTTCGAACAAGGAAGCTTTCTTTGCCTTTTGTGATGGCTTACGAACATGGGCTAAAATGGAGTTGGAAAGGCTAGGTGTGCAAGACCTTGCTAATACTATCATAGTAGTTGAATCCCTTTATGAAGTAAGAAGGATGTCCACCACTCTAAGTCCCAAAAGAGTGACAACGGCAAGGGCTGGGGTGAGAAGAAGCAAAGCAAAGATGGAGTTTTGAAGAGTGGCAAGCTGAAAGAAGGTCCAAGTAAAGGTCATAAAGAAGATAAGGGTGGAGAACGTCTCACATTGAAGTGTTACTTTTATGATGGACCTCATCGAATTAGGGACTGTCCGAAGAAGAACAAGCTTGCAACACTTGAAGAAGAAACCTCAAAATCGAATAAAGGAAGATTTGAATCCTTAGAAGTCCTTCATGTCATCAATGCCAACGTTAAGGTACCAAAAATCGAGAAGAAGGGGCGATTATTCATAGATGTGAAGATTGATGGATAGGGTACGAGAGCCTTGGTGGATACTAGTGCTACGAACAACTTTATGAAGGAAGAAGAAGCCAAGTAGTTGGGCATCAAATACACACCCATCAATGGTTGGATAAAGGCAGTAAACTCGAAGGCGAAAAGCATGTGTGGAGTGGTAAAGAACGTGGAGATTCATATAAGTGAGTGGTATGGTTTAGTAAATTTTTCTATTGTTCCTATGGATGATTTGCAGGTGGTGTTAGGTATGGAATTCATAGACAAGGTGAAAGTTATTCCTATCCCATTTGCAAGCACCATGTGTATTATAGAAGAGGGGAATAAAAACATGGTTCCTTTATCTCGAGAGGTACTAACTAAGATTAAGATCAAGACCTTTTCAACCCTACAATTCTCTAAAGGAATGAAAAAGGCAGAGCCAACGTTCATAGTAGCTCTCAAAAAGGAGAATGCTACTACTCAATAGGAGTTACCTGAGAAGATTTCTTGCGCCCTTGAGGATGTCATACCACTTAAGTTGGAAAAGAAGCTACTATCAAAGAGAGTGGTGGATCACAAGATCGAGCTAGAACTTGGTAGTAAACCCCTTGTTGTGGTCTCCGAAGCTACCATCAAAGAGAGTGGTGGATCACAAGATTGAGCTAGAACTTGGTGCTAAACCCCCTGTTGTGGTCTCATATCATATGGCACCACTAGAGTTGGAAGAGCTAAGAAGAAAATTGAAGGAACTCTTGGATGTAGGGTACATCCAAGGTGCATTGATACTATTCCGAAGGAAGCACAATGGATCACTTTAGTTATGTATCGACTGCCAGAAACTAAATAAGTTAATTGTAAAAAATGAGTACCCTATCCCTTAAATTGATGACTTGTTAAATCAACTTGGAGACGCAAGATGGTTCTCCAAACTTGGTTTGAGATCGAATTATTACCAAGTGAGGATTGCCAAGGGAGAGGAGTAAAAGACCACTTGTGTGATGACATATGGAGCTTTTGAATTCTTAATCATGCCATTCAATCAGATTAATGTGCCTGCAACGTTTTGCATACTTATAAACAAGTTATTACCTCCTTTTTATATTGATTTATTGTTATTTATTTGGATGATATTGTTGTGTATAGCAAATCGTTGGAAGAATATGCCATACATCTACAACATATCTTTCAAGCTTTGAGGGACAATAAGTTATATGTCAAAAAGGAGAAGTGTTCATTTGCAAAGCTAGAGGTAATGCTTTTAGGGCATATCGTGGGACAAGGCAAGCTAAGAATGGATGGGACCTAGGTACGATCTATTCTTAAATGGGAGCCACTAAAGAAGGTGAGTGAGTTAAGATCCTTCCTTGGTATGGCTAACTATTATTTTAGGTTCATTCATGGCTACTCTTCCATTGCAGCACCTTTAACGGATATTCTCAAGAAGGGACGAGTTTAGGGATGGGATGCCAAATGCCAAAAGGCTTTTGATGCTTTGAAGGAGGTCATGACGAAGGAACCATTCCTTGCTCTTCTGAATCACACAAAGCCATTTAAAATACAAACGAATCTTCCATTTACACTTGGGGTGTGTTGATATAAGAAGGACACCCCATTTCTTTTGAGAGTCGAAAGCTTAATGACACCGAGTAGCATTAAATGGTGCAAGAGAAGGAGATGACAGTTGTAGTACATTACTTGCAAATATGGAGGAACTACTTGTTGGGAGCAAAGTTTCTGGTGAAAGAAGACAATGTTGCTTTAAGTTACTTCCTTAATCAAAAGAATATGACATTTAAGTAAGCTAGATGGCAAGCTTTTTTAGTAAAATTTGACTTCAAGATGATGTACAAGCCAGGAAAGGTGAACTTAGTAGTGGACGCACTAAGTAGGAGGTCGAGCTAGCGGCTTTATCACAGCCTAATTTTCCTTTGCGTGACCAAATAAAGAAGGGATGCATTATGACCACTAAGCCAATAAAGTGTTAAAGCAAGTCGAGGAGGGAAAAACTCACAAGTTTTGGCTTGAGGATAGGTTGCTCATCGCCAAAGGAATTTGGATTTATGTGCCCAAATGGGATGGATTGAGGAGGGAGATCATCAAGGAGTGTCATGACTCCTTATCGTCTAGTTATCTAGGAATGCATCAAACTTTAGCGATTGTGGAGCGTGCCTACTATTGGCCCCAATTGAGAGATGATATAAAAGCATATGTGAAGACTTATCTTATGTGTCAACAAGACAAGGTGGAGAATAAAGCATCAAGTGGATTGTTACAGTCTTTTCCAATTCCCAAGAGACTATGAGAGAGTATCTCATTGTACTTCATTTTCGGGTTGTAGAAAGTGAAGGGATAAGGAAGCATAATGGTTGTTGTGGATCATTTCAACAAGTATGGAGTATTCATACCTGTGCCAATAAAATTCACTGTCGAAGATGATGCCTACTTATTCTTTAGGCATGTGGTGAAGTATTAGAGCATTCCATAAACCATCATTAGTGATGGGACACTCACTTCACAAGAAAGGTTTGGACGGATTTGTTCAAGCTCTTGGGGTTGAAGTTAAACTTCTCTACAGGCTTTCATCCACAAATCGATGAACAAATCGAGCGAGTGAACACCTTATTGGAGTTGTATTTGAGGCATTATGTGAGCGCTAACCAGCGAGATTGGGTAAAGTTGCTCCATGTTGCCTAATTCTCATATAATTTGCAACAAAGTGAGTTTACAGAAGCTAGTCCTTTTAAGTTAGCCTCTGGACAATAGCCTTTAATTCCACATACTCTTGTTATCAGTTATAGTGGAAAAAGCCCTAGAGCATACTTGTTTGTCAAAACTTGACATGAGAAGTTTGATATGGCTAGGACATACCTAAACTGAGCAGCCAAGAAAATTAAGAAATGGGACGATAAAAGGAGGCATCACTTGGAGTTTAGTGAAGGAGATTTGGTAATGGTCAATCTCCTTTCTCATAGACATGTCGGAGGAGGTGTTCATAAGGGCTTGATTCAAAGGTACAAAGGACCTTTCTCGGTGGAGAAAAGGGTAGGCAAGTTAGCTTACTAAGTCAAGATACCCTCATACTTGAAGATTCATCTCGTATTTTATGAAAGTTTTTTAAATCCTTATCATGCTAATAAAGAAGATCTAAGTAGGGGTGAATTAACGCGCACACCTATCGCTGTGACGACAACACTTGAATGAGAGGTGGAAGAGATCTTGACACATACAGCTATACCGAGGAGAGGCTCACGTCCCACATATGACAAATACTTAATCAAATAGAAGGGGCAACTGGAAAGTCAAGCTAGTTGGGAGCATGAGCTTTGTCTTTGGCAATACAAAGACAAGATTCGCGAGTTCCACCAAGACATGATGAGGACGTCATCGGATTAGGTGAGGGATAATGTCACGTTTCACATGTTTTAAAATCCACAGGATGAGGTTTGGGGCCCACAAGAGTCTTCTAAAGCATGTTGGAATCTTACAGAAGATTCTGGAAGCTTCTAGAGGATGGTAGAAGCTTATGGAAGGCCCTGGAAGCTTCTAAAACATAGTAGAAGACTATGGAAGCTTATGGGACATTGTGGAACAATATGGAACCTTATAGAATGTTGTAGAAATATATATAATGTACATGAAGTATATAGAGTAGTGTAGAGAATTCTAAAAGGTCAATATGGACCATTAGATCAAGAAGATCTTAGTCATCTATTCTAGGAAAAAGCAAGTATAAATAACCCTTGAGGGTTGTCTCATTTAGATCATAGAAGATCATAGAGTGCATTGTAAGCATTGTGGCTTTCTTGAGAGTTCCTTAATAGAAGTGTTCTTACATTCTCCCACATTCGTTCTTTTTTTTAGCAAGGTGTTTTTTGTAGAAGGCTTACTTAGGAATGAGAGCATACTTAAGTGCCGAACGAGTGTTGGTAAAAGTCCAAGCCCATAACAAGTAGCATGAGGAGCATAACAGAGATAGAGGCACTAGGTTTTCTTTCTTCGTTCTTCACTACTGAAGCATAGAGAAGATGGCTCGCACTTAGAGCATAAAAACAGAGATGAAAGGCTAGCTTTCTGATGCCAGTTTAACGGGAATATCAATGGCAAGTCACAGTTAAGCTATTTTTATCATTTTAAGGTTGTAATTTCTTTTCAGATTGTTATGTTATTCGTGTTGATTTGATCGAGTTTTGGGATGGATGATCTTACTATATTATTTTGATTGTTCTCTTTCGAACCTATTGCTAAAACATTGAATGCAATTCGTAATCGTTTCTTTTGATGTTTGTGAGTAGCATTTAATGATTTCATATCATTAGAAGCAACATAACTTAGGTTAGATAACCCGAATGTGTGAGGTTACTGCTTATGTAGATCTTTTTCTATTTCATAATGTGGCTACCAAATTAAATCTAGAGAGTGTATTCTAAGTTATTCGATAGTTAGGTTTAATTAATGATTATGTCTTAATTAAACAAAACCTAAGGAAATTTTGAGATTATTAGAGCATTCTATTAATCTCAAATCGATAGTCCGAAGAGAGTTGTAAAGATATTAGGATGATGAAATATGCTTGATCGTGTTTAAGCCGAGATTGAACTTAGAATCAGACCTTATGTATATTCGACAGTTTAATCATTTTCGATTGCTTGTTTTAATTTGTTTTCGATAGTTTACTTTTATTTAATTTCTAAATTGTTAAAAATCCAAACCCCCCCCA
>JAOSBO010011260.1:0-12938 GCA_027563915.1 Erythroxylum rotundifolium
AAGTATTTTATACTCTAGAATAGCAATACAAGGTTTATTTTTAACAGCCTTTATAGGATATAGTAATTTATATCTAAAACCTTTAGAAAAAGGTTTAGGTTTATTTAACGGTTTATTAAATATAAATACATTTACTCAATCATTTAATATATTTATATTAATAATAGGTAGTTTAATAGCTATATTAACTGCCTTTTATCCTAGAAAAATATTAAGTATAGGGCAAACTTTTAACTGAAAGAACACGATAAAAGGAATAAAAGAACAAGAGTTTGAACAAATTTTTAATAAAAACTCAAATCAATATAAAATAATTGAATATGCATTAATAACTATATTTGTACTATCAGGTGCTGTATTTCTTATGAGCACAGGAGATTTAGTTTCTTTATTTTTATCTATAGAACTTCAAAGTTATGGTTTATATATATTAGCTACTTTATATAGAGATTCTGAGTCTGCTACAAATAGTGGATTAACTTATTTTCTTTTAGGTGGTTTATCTTCTTGTTTTATATTACTAGGTTCTGCTATACTTTATGTTAGTTCTGGTACTACTAATCTGGATAATGTATATATAATAAATAGTATTAATGAATATGCTGCTTACACTAATATATATAATAGCAGTTTAAATGAAACTATGCTATTGTTTTCTAATGAAGAAATACATAATTTAGATATATCTAAGTACATAAACTTTTCATTAATTATATTAACAGTAGGATTTTTATTCAAAATAAGTGCAGCTCCTTTTCATTTTTGATCTCCTGATGTATATGATGGAATACCTACAATAGTAACTACTTTTGTAGCGATAATAGCTAAAATATCAATCTTTGCTTTAATGCTAGAATTAGTTTCATATACTGATATTATAGGAAGCAATTTAGGACTTTTAACACATGATAAGGAAAATATATCTTATAGTTTTACAAGCTGAAAAAACATACTTATTTTTAGTAGTCTTATGTCTTTAATAATAGGATCTGTGTTAGGTTTAACTCAATACAGAATAAAAAGATTGTTCGCTTATAGTACTATTAGTCATGTAGGTTTTATATTACTTGCATTATCTTTAAATAAAATGGAATCTGTACAAGGTTATATATTTTATATATTACAATATTCTTTATCTAATCTTAATGCTTTTTTTATATTGATAACTATAGGTTATACTTTATATAGATACACATACTTAGGGCCTTCGTTACACGACGAAGAATCTGGAAAAGTTAATTCTGGAAACGAATCTTTAAAGATAATAGATGCTGAAAATTCACCTATACAGTTATTAAATCAACTTAAAGGTTATTTTTATGTAAACTCATTCTTATCTATAAGTTTTGCAATAACATTATTTTCATTTGTAGGTATACCACCTTTAATAGGTTTTTTTGCTAAACAGATGGTATTAAGTGCTGCTTTAGATGAAGGATATGTATTTATGACATTAGTAGGAGTTATAACTAGTGTAATAGGTGCAGTTTACTATCTAAATATCGTTAAATTAATGTTTTTCAGTAAAAGTGATTATGTACAATATGCATGAAATAATGTAATAAATAGTAATCTTTATACTGAGACTAAATCAAAAGATAACTTTTTATGTGTAAATGATGGATTAAGTGTTATAGTATCTATATTAACTATGATTATATCTCTTTTCATATTTGTACCAGGTGAATGATTTAGAATAGTGAGTATTATATCACTTTCATTATATAATAGTTAGATGTCTAGTTTATCTTTCTTTTTTTTATTTATACCTTTGTTAGCTTTAATACTATTATTGGTAAATATTATATTAGCTCCTCATAATCCATATGAAGAAAAAGATAGTGTTTTCGAATGTGGATTTCATTCATTCTTAGGTCAAAATAGAAGTGAATTTAGTATTTCTTTTTTTATATTTGCCTTATTATTTTTATTATTTGATTTAGAAATATTATTAGTATATCCTTATATAGTAAGTGCTTATACTAATAGTATATTTGGTTTAGTGGTAATGCTAATATTTTTCTTATTATTGACATTAGGATTTGCTTTTGAATTAGGTAAAAATGCCTTATATATAGATAGTAGACAACATAGAAGTTTTAGCTCTAAAATTTAATAGTTTTGGGCTTTAGCCTAAAATAGGCAAATGGTTTTTACCATATATCTGCTTTTTAGGCCTTTGTCTAAGAATAATATCACAAACATTTCTGGCTCACTTAAGGAAATTACAAAAAAAAACATTCATAATGAATTTATCTATTATTTTATTTTTAATAGGTGTATTAGGTTTTGTTTTAAATAGAAAAAACATAATCTTAATGCTTATTTCCATAGAAATAATGTTATTGGGTATAACATTATTGATACTATTAGGATCATTAAGTATCGATGATATATTTGGTCAAGTATATGCTGTATATATTATATCAGTGGCTGGAGCAGAATCTGCCATAGGATTAGGTATACTTGTAGCTTTTTATAGATTGAGAGGTAGCGTTGCAATTGATTTTAAATAATGTATTTATGTATAATAATATTACCTTTATTAGGTTCAATTGTTTCAGGGTTTTTTGGAAGAAAGGTTGGTTTTACAGGATCTCAAATAATAACATGTACATCTATAATGACTATTACTATACTTTCTGTTATAGCTTTTTTCGAAGTAGGTTTAAATAATATACCAGTAAATATTAAATTGTTCAGATGAATAGATTCAGAATCTACAAATATATTCTGAAACTTTAATTTTGATTCATTAACAGTTTCTATGTTAATACCTGTATTAATTGTTTCGTCTCTAGTTCATTTATATTCTATAGGTTATATGAGTCATGATCCCCATAATCAAAGGTTTTTTAGTTATCTAAGTTTATTTACATTTATGATGGTCATATTAGTTACATCTAATAATTTCTTATTAATGTTTGTAGGATGAGAAGGTGTAGGTGTATGTTCTTATCTATTAGTTAATTTTTGATACACTAGAATAGCAGCAAATCAAAGTGCGTTATCTGCTTTTTTAACTAATAGAGTAGGTGATTGTTTTTTAACTATAGGTATGTTTGCCATATTAATAACATTTGGTAATTTAGATTATTCAACTGTATTTTCACTTTCTCCATTTGTAAGCGAAAACGCCATTATACTTATAGGTATATGTTTATTAATAGGAGCAATGGCTAAAAGTTCTCAAATAGGTTTACATATATGATTACCTATGGCTATGGAAGGTCCTACTCCTGTATCTGCACTAATACATGCAGCTACAATGGTTACTGCTGGTGTTTACTTATTAATGCGTAGTTCTCCTCTTATAGAATATAGTGATACTGTACTTTTATTATGTTTATGAATAGGAGCTATTACAACAGTGTTTAGTTCTTTAATTGGATTATTTCAACAAGATATAAAGAAAGTTATAGCATATTCTACTATGAGTCAATTAGGTATGATGGTTATAGCAGTAGGTTTATCATCTTATAATGTTGCTTTATTCCATTTAATGAATCACGCATTTTATAAAGCATTATTATTTTTAGGTGCTGGTGCCGTTATACATGCAGTATCTGACAACCAGGATTTTAGAAAATATGGAGGGTTAAAATCTTTATTACCTTTAACTTATTCTGTAATGTTAATAGGATCTCTTAGTTTAGTTGCTTTTCCTTTTATGACTGGTTATTATTCTAAAGATTTTATTATTGAATCTGCATTCGGTCAATATGCTTTTTCTGGTACTGCTATATATTGTATATCTACTATAGGTGCTATGTTTACAACATTATATTCTGTAAAAGTATTATATTTAACTTTTTTAGCCAGTCCTAATGGACCTCTTACAAGTTATAAAAATGCACATGAAGGAGATATATTTATGAGTTTACCTTTAATGATATTAGCTGTTTTTTCTATATTTTTTGGTTATATAGGTAAAGATATATTTATAGGTTTAGGTTCTAGTTTCTTTATAGATAATAGTATATATATACATCCTAACCATGAGATTATGTTAGACACAGAGTTTGCCGTTCAAACTATATTTAAATTAATACCTTTAATATTAACTATATCATTGTCAATCATATTTTTAATTGTATCAGAATACACTTACTTATTGATTAATTTTAAGTTTACTAGATTAGGTTACGCTATATATGGTTTCTTTAACCAACGTTTTTTCATTGAATTGTTTTATAATAGATATATTACAAATTTAGTATTAATGTTAGGTGGACAAACTACAAAAGTTATAGATAAAGGTAGTATAGAATTAATAGGACCTTATGGTTTAGAAAGAGGATTATCTCATATAAGTAAAAGTGTATCTAGGTTAGATACTGGTGTTGTTACATCATATGCTTTATATATATTAGTAGGTTTAAGTTTTTATATATTAATGCCTTATTTTGTTTACATAGATAATAATATTTTACTTCTTATTTTATTTGCTTTATATATATTAACTTAATTAAAAAAAAAATATTATTAGACAATAGAGATTAAATTGAAAACTTATTTTTAGTTAATAGTTGTCGGGCCTAAGGCAAAGCCCCCCCAGCCCTTTACCACAAGTATCAAACAAAAAATATTTTTTTTTCAATTAGGTATAATAACTGAATTAGTAGTTATATATGCTATATATCATATAAACCCGTTAAAATTCTTTTTTAACTTTAACTTTATAATAAAAGTTCTAGGGCAAATGCTCTATAAGGTTTTACCTTATTTAAAAGTAAAAACTGTAATTTATAAAAATAAATATATGCCTCAATTAATACCTTTTTATTTTGTAAATCAAGTGTTTTTTGTTTTTATTCTATTAATTTTTTTAGTATATACTTTTTCAAAATATATATTACCTAAATTTGTATTTTTATTTACATCCCGTTTATTCATAAGTAAATTATAGATAAAATGTAAAACAAAAAATTTTTATATGGCGGGTAAGCAAAATATCATCTTAGGCTCTAGGGCTTAAGCCATATAATTTTTTTTTCTAATCATATAATAAAGTCTGCCTTATAAATAAGTATATATCTATATTAATCTTATTATATTCTTTAGGGCATAGATATCCATTCAAGTGTTTGGGTCTATCTTGCCTTTATTTTTTTTTTTTTTAATTTAAATATATAAATGAATACAAAATTATTTACAACAATAATAAGTCCTTTAGATCAATTTGAAATAAGAGATTTAATAAGTTTAGAAGCTCCTATATTAGGTAACTTATCTTTATCCATTACTAATATAGCTTTATACTTAAGCATAGCTGCTTACTTAGTATTTACAATAAGTATATTATCAAACAACAATAACAATATAATATCTAATGGTTGATCAATAGCACAAGAATCAATATACGCAACTGTACATGGTATAGTTATAGGTCAAATAAATAATAAAGAAGGACAAGTTTACTTTCCTTTAATGTATGTATTATTTATGTTTATATTAGTTAACAATTTAATAGGTATGATACCTTATAGTTTTGCAGCTACAAGTCACTTTGTACTTACTTTCTTTTTAAGTTTCACTATTGTATTAGGTGCTACTATATTAGGTTTAAGTAAACATGGATTAGAATTCTTCTCTTTATTTGTGCCATCTGGTTGTCCTTTAGCTTTATTACCTTTATTAGTATTAATAGAATTTATATCATATTTAGCAAGAAATGTTTCTTTAGGTTTAAGACTTGCAGCTAACATATTATCAGGTCATATGCTTTTAAACATATTAAGTGGTTTCACTTATAATATAATGACATCAGGTATTGTATTCTTCTTTTTAGGTTTATTTCCTTTAGCTTTTATAATAGCTTTTTCTGGTTTAGAATTAGGTATAGCATTTATACAAGCACAAGTTTTTGTAGTTTTATCTTGTTCTTACATTAAAGACGCATTAGAGCTTCACTAAAATACCTAAGTAACTTTAATTTTATTTTATTTATCACTTAAATAAAATTAAGGTTAAGTAAAATTTGTTTTATTTTATGGATCTAAGGCAAAGCCCCCTAGGCCTTTGCCACAACAAGAATCTGGTAAAATATAACAATGAAACAAGCCAGCGGGCATTTACAAGTATGTAGTATGTTATACACAATATTTAGTTATTGCAAATTATAGTACTTATAAATTATAAAAAAAATGTCATTTGATTTAAAATTTAATAAAAGTTTTATCAATAGCCATACACAAACAAAAGTTTAGGTATAAAACAGGAAATACAAAGTGAAAATACACCCCTATAACTAGTTTTTATTTAGTCCAATGTGTATAATTATAATTATTTATAAGGTATATGCCTTATATTAACAGTAATTATATAAGCTCGATCTATATTTTAAATACTCATACAAAAAATATAAAAACCTTAGAGTCAAAGTACATCAAGGTTTAAGCCCCAAGGCAAAGTCTGCCATAATATCAAAAAATTCTTACTTTCAAATTTATGTTTTTTTTATAAATCCCAGTAAAAATGTCTAATATAAATAGAAGTCTTTTTCAGGCACATCCTTTTCACTTAGTATCTCCTTCACCATGACCTTTACTTATATCTGTAAATTTGTTTACGTTAACATCATCATCTGTTTTATGTATGCACAAATTCTCTAATGCAAGTCCTTGATTTATGTCAGCTTTAATATTAGTTACATCTACTATGTTTTTTTGATTTAGAGATGTTATATCAGAAGGAACTTATATAGGTAACCATACTTTAGCTGTTCAAAGAGGTTTGAACATGGGTGTGGCTCTTTTCATAATATCAGAAGCATTATTTTTTTTAGCTATTTTTTGAGCTTATTTTCATAGCGCCTTATCTCCTACTCCTGAATTAGGTGCACAATGACCTCCAGCAGGTATAGAAGCTATAAATGCTTTTGAATTACCTTTACTTAATACAGTATTACTGTTAGCTTCTGGTGTTACTGTTACTTATGCCCACCATTGTATAATACAAGGTGATAGAAATGGAAGTTTATACGGTGGAATATTTACTATAATATTAGCTGCAATATTTACTGCATTCCAAGGTGTAGAATATTCAGTTTCATCTTTCACAATTACAGATGGAGCTTTTGGTTCTTGTTTCTATTTTGGTACTGGTTTTCATGGTTTACATGTTATTATTGGTACTATTTTCTTGGGTGTAGGTTTTTGACGTTTGTTAGCTTATCATTTAACAGAAAATCATCATCTAGGTCTAGAAGCTGGAATTCTTTACTGACACTTTGTAGACGTTGTATGACTTTTCTTATTCTTATCTGTTTATTATTGAGGGTCTTAGTAAATAAAACTAATGTACTAATATAATAGATACTACTTTATTTAACAATGGTGCTTTAAAGTTTTGTTATTACATAAGATTTGACAAAGAGCCTTTCTGATCTCTTACCTTCAAAACATTTATAATTGTTTTTTTTCAGGGGTTTTAACTTTATAAATTTTCTACTTTCTGTCCTTCCATAATTAATGGTCACTGGAAAAGCGGGAAAATTAAAATATGGGCCTGGCCTTTGCCTCAAGAAATGTACTATACAACCCTAAAAACCTTTAATGGTCTAGTATTTAAAATAATTAAAAATAATAAATAAAAAAATAAATATATTTACTGCTGCAAAATAATACTTACTTATCTAAAAAAAAAAAGAGGAATAATTAAATTAATTTATGAACAGTTTATTTAAAATTAATGACAGCTTTACTAATAGTTTACCTGAAAATCTACTTGTTGTAATATCTATATTATCTATCATATGTGGTATATTTGTTATTATTAGTAAAAATCCCATAGTATCAGTTTTATTTCTTATAGGACTTTTTTTTACTGTTGCTTCATATTTAATGATATTAGGTATATCTTTCATAGGTTTATCTTATTTACTTGTTTATGTTGGTGCGGTTTCTATATTATTTCTATTTATATTAATGTTGATAAATGTTAGAGTATCAGAGCTTGTTACAGATAATAATAATAGTGTACCTTTATCTATAATTACTCTTACTATATTCAGTATTGTTTTTTATGACAAAGTGCCCTCATCTCCTTCACTTGATTTATTTCTTGCTAAAAGTTCATTTAATATATTTGTTATTAACAACAATAAAATTGATAATAATGTTGTTTTAGCTACTTCGCATGCCTGAGACAGTATGCTAGCAGAAACTTCTCATATAACTGGTATAGGTAATATTTTATATACTAGTTACCCTATGTTATTATTAATAACTTCCATTATATTATTATTAGCTATGGTTGGTGCCATTGTTATTACAATTAAACAATAATATATAAAGAAAAAATGATACGTATGGCGGGCAGGAGGACTTTTGTCTGGTCCAGGGGGCTTTGCCTTAGGCCCAGGGGGCTTTTATAGAGCTTCAACTGCATTTTATTACGCTAATAGTGACACAATATATAGGTATATGTAGTTTATTCATATAATATATAAATATAAGGCTATAATATCCAGGTTTGTATGGCAGAGTCATACTTGAATAAATTGAATTTTGTGCCCTAGAACAAATTTAAGACTTTTGGTTCTATCTGCAAAAATATAGGGCCTTTGTCTATATAATTTACAGGTAACAGAGGTAACACCTTAAAGACCTATTTATAATATAATTTAATATACGACTCATACTACTAAAAGTGTATATCTAGGTTTATCTAGGTTTATCTAGATAAACTTACATAAAATGATCTTTTTTATATTCTTCTTTAAGGTTAATACCTTGTAGTATGTGTAAGCTAATAACTTACAATGATGTATATATAGAGTAATTACAACTCAAATAATTAATGAAACACAAATGAGAATTTTTAAAAGTCATCCTTTAATAAGTTTATTAAATGGTTATTTAGTAGATTCACCTCAGCCAAGTAACTTAAGTTATTTATGAAACTTCGGTTCTTTACTTGGTTTTTGTTTAATAATACAAATCGTAACAGGTGTAACACTTGCAATGCATTATAACCCTAGCGTAACAGAAGCATTTAATTCAGTAGAACATATAATGAGAGATGTTAACAACGGGTGATTAATAAGATATTTACATGCTAATACAGCTTCAGCTTTTTTCTTTTTAGTTTATTTACATATAGGAAGAGGTATGTATTACGGATCTTACAAAGCACCTAGAACATTAGTTTGAACTATAGGTACTGTTATATTTATACTTATGATGGCTACAGCCTTTTTAGGTTATGTTTTACCTTATGGACAAATGTCTTTATGAGGTGCTACAGTTATAACTAATCTTATGAGTGCAATACCTTGAGTAGGACAAGATATAGTAGAATTTATTTGAGGAGGTTTTTCTGTTAACAATGCAACTTTAAACAGATTTTTTGCTTTACATTTCGTATTACCTTTTGTTTTAGCCGCACTAGCATTAATGCATTTAATTGCTTTACATGATAGCGCTGGTTCAGGTAACCCTTTAGGTGTTTCTGCTAATTGTGACAGATTACCTTTTGCTCCTTATTTTATATTTAAAGATTTAATAACTATATTCTTGTTTATAGTTGTTCTTTCAATGTATGTTTTCTTCATGCCTAATGTTTTAGGTGATAGCGAAAATTACGTTATGGCAAACCCAATGCAAACTCCACCTGCTATAGTACCTGAATGATATTTATTACCATTTTATGCTATATTAAGATCTATACCTAACAAATTATTAGGTGTTATAGCTATGTTTACTGCTATATTAGCTTTATTAACTTTACCTTTTACTGATTTAGGTAGAAATAGAGGTTTACAGTTTAGACCTTTAAGTAAAATAGCCTTTTATGTTTTCATATCTAATTTCTTAATATTAATGCAATTAGGTGCAAAACACGTAGAGTCACCTTTCATAGAATTAGGACAAATTTGTACTTTATATTACTTTGCTCATTTCTTTATAATAATGCCAGTAGTTTCTCTATTTGAAAATACTCTTGCAGATTTAGCTAATAAAGATAGATAGGACTTAGGGCAAAGGCCAGGCAAAAGCTCCCTCTGGTTTTTGTCTTATGAATAAAATTTTATACATCCTAAGCTTAACAAAAAAAAATACATATTTTTTTAATAAAGCTTTTAATAAAAAAGCAAAATATCAGAAAACAACAATGAAATTTTAGAATACTAAAGTATTTTAGATTTTTTATAATAATATAACTTAAAATATTTCAAATTTCATACTCCAATTTGATCAAATAATAATAATTATATACATATATATATATGTGTATAAATTAAAGTTAATATGTCTTACATATCTTATATTTAGATTAGATAATAATTACACGTTTAATATAAATAAAATTTAACAAGCAAAATCATAAAAATTTTATTTTGCCTTTAAATGAACTTATAAATTCCTTACGTGGAGATATACTTTAGGAAACCTTTAAGATTTTACATTTAAATTAATTTTGTCTTGTGGCTTACCCCCTGTAAGTTTAATTCTAGATCAAATACCACAAAGTTTCTATTTAATTGATAATTTATGTCTAAACATTTAACCTATATTAAAATTTTTACAAGTAATGTTATATACACCCACAATTATATCCATAATAGAAGTGTTACTAGTAACAGTTCCAGTCTTGTTTACAGTTGCATTTGTTACAGTAGCCGAGAGAAAAACTATGGCTAGTATGCAAAGAAGATTAGGTCCTAATGTAGTAGGATATTACGGATTATTACAAGCATTTGCGGATGCACTTAAACTTTTATTAAAAGAATATGTATCTCCTACACAAGCTAACATAATATTATTTTTTTTAGGTCCTATAATAACTTTAATATTTTCATTATTAGGTTACGCTGTAATACCGTACGGTCCTGGTTTAGCTATATGAGATTTTGATTTAGGTATATTATATATGTTAGCTGTATCTTCTTTAGCTACATATGGTATACTTTTAGCTGGTTGATCTGCCAATTCTAAATATGCTTTTCTAGGTTCACTTAGAAGTACAGCTCAATTAATAAGTTATGAATTAATACTAAGTTCAGCAATATTAATTGTTATATTGTTAACTGGTAGTCTTAATCTTACTGCTAACATAGAAACTCAAAGAGCTATATGATTTATTGTACCTTTATTTCCTATATTTATGATATTTTTTATAGGGTCTGTAGCAGAAACTAACAGAGCTCCTTTTGATTTAGCAGAAGCTGAATCAGAATTAGTAAGTGGTTTTATGACAGAGCATGCTGCTGTTATATTTGTATTCTTTTTCTTAGCTGAATATGCTAGTATAGTATTAATGTGTGTTTTAACTTCTATTTTATTTTTAGGTGGATATTTAATAGACTATACGTACCTAAATTGATTAATTTTTAACTGTGTTCCCAATATTTTAAATATATTAAATTTAGATTATGCTTTACTTGAAAGTGACATAAACTATCTTAACAATTTATCATTAAGCTTTTTCCAATTACCTATGGTTGAAGGTGCTATGTATAGTTTAGTATTAGGTTTAAAAACTAGTTTAATGGTGTTTACTTTCATATGAGTAAGAGCGTCTTTCCCTAGAATACGTTTTGATCAACTTATGTCATTTTCTTGAACTGTATTACTACCAATTATAATAGCTTTTATAGTATTAGTTCCTTGTATTATATACAGTTTTGATATAATACCTTGTAACATTAACTTATTGTAATTGTTTTTTATACTTATGTACGTTTCATATATAAATTTTTACTATTAACAAAAAAAAATAAACTATGTCTAACGGGCTCTATGATTTTTGCCTTAACACTAATACGTTTATGTTTAAATCATATATGTCTTACAATATAAAGCTTACCTTAAATAAAAGTATATGTATATAATTAACCTTAAATTGTATTAATAAATACAATGTTATTAAATAAAATTTAAGACCTAAGTTTCTAATATTTTATATAGTATTTAGTCTTAAACCTTTCGTCTTGCGGCTTAGCCCCTAAAACCTAGAGCCAAAGTTTCTAGTTTTGACGATGCGAAGAAATTTTTGTGTGGGTTAATCCCTATAAATACTATAATCATGTTGTTATTATCGCTGTTATTTATACCACTAATAGGTATCTTTATAATATCAACTATAGGTAAACAATTAGGAACCGAAACTAATTATACATTCAATAATAATGGTAATTCGACAATTTCTGATGTAAAAATATCTAAAAACTATTTAATAAATGAAGAAGGAGCATTAAATAAAGCTCTATCTACTTTAAAAACAGATAATATAAAGATTAAAACTATAGCTTTAACTACATCTATAATAAATCTTTTTATATCTGTTTTAATGTTTTTAACATTTAATTTTAGTAGTAATCAGTTTCAGTTTGTTCAAGAACATTATAGAATAAATAGTTTTGACTTCTATTTAGGTGTAGATGGTTTATCTATATATTTTATTTTATTAACTACTATTATAATACCTATAGCTTTGCTGTCTAATTGAAAATCTATTACAGAAAACATAAAATCTTATGTTATAATTGTTCTGTTATTAGAAACATTATTATTAGCAGTATTTTTAGTATTAGATATATTGTTGTTTTATATATTTTTTGAAAGTATATTACCTCCTTTATTTATTTTAATAGGTATATTTGGTTCGGGTAATAGAGTAAGAGCTAGTTTTTATCTATTTTTATACACATTATTAGGATCATTGTTTTTATTATTATCTATATTAACTATGTCTTCTATAATGGGTACTACAGATTTTGATGCATTATATAAAACCAATTTTAATTTTACTACACAATTATTTTTATTTTATGGTATATTTATAGCATTTGCTGTTAAAACACCTACAATATTTTTGAATACTTGATTATTAAAAGCTCATGTTGAATCTCCTTTAGGAGGTAGTATTATATTAGCTGGTATAGTATTAAAATTAAGTTTATATGGTATATTAAGATTAATATTACCTATATT
>JAOSBO010011326.1:0-12931 GCA_027563915.1 Erythroxylum rotundifolium
GGGAATAGACTTTATGGGTCCTTTTCCTTCCTCCTTTGGTAAGAACTACATTTTGTTGGCTGTGGATTACGTTTTGAAATGGGTTGAAGCTAAGGCTACTGTATCTGATGATGCTAAAACCATTATTGATTTTGTTAAATCACATAGTTTTGTCAAGTTCGGAATGCCTCAAGCTATCATTAGCGATCGAGGAACCCATTTCTGCAATAAGATTTTTAAGGCTTTGAAAAAAAGATGTGGTATCACACATTGAGTCTCTACATCCTACGCAGACAAGTGGGCAAGCTAAAGTGTCCAATAGAGAGATCAAATCCATACTAGAGAAAGTTGTGAATCTGAACCGAAAGGATTGGAGTCTACGATTGGACGATACTTTATGGGCGTACCGGACTGCATACAAAACTCCTATAGGTACGTCGCCTTATAAGTTAGTTTTCGGTAAGCCTTGTCATTTACCTGTGAAAATAGAGCATGGAGTTTATTGGGCTATGAAGCAGTTGAATATGGATCAGATAGAAGTTAGTAACAATAGGAAATTACAACTGCAAGGATTAGAGGAGATTCGTAATGAGACGTATGAAAATGCGAAAATTTATAAGGAAAAAACTAAAGCTTTTCATGACGAAATGATTTCTAGGGAACATTTTTCAATGGACAAAAAGTTCTTCTTTATCATTTGAAGCTTAAGTTATTTCCCAGAAAATTACGATCTCGTTTGCTTGGATCGTTTATTGTTACTAACGTTTTTTCTTATGGTGCGGTAGAAATTCAAAGTTTAGATACTTCTAAGATATTTAAAGTTAATGGACACCGCCTGAAGCCATATTATGAAAAATTTTCGGTCGAGCGAGTGGAAGAAATAGAGTTGGTATCCCCAACCTATTTCTGATCAGGTAAGTAACGAAACATGTCCAACTAACGCCTTTAAAGAAGCACATTCGGGAAGCCCGTAAATTTTTCAAGTTTGTTTATGTTTTTATTTTTCAGCAGTTTTTATTTTTATTAGATTTATTTCATTTTAGTTAGTTTTTAATTTTCAGTAATTATTATTTTCAATTTTGTAATTTTAATTCTTTTCTCTTCTTAAATTTTATTAAAAAAATAAAAAATGAAAAATTGAATGAGTACCACCATCCCCAATTTTTCCATCTTTATTTTCCCTCCTCTTCTTAGACTAGCCTTCTGACATCGTTTTTCACTATATCCATAACACATCTAACCTCATCTCCTGACCATTTATACATTAACCCATCTTTTAACGCTATTCTTCACCAGAAATTCAACACCCAACTTGCGATTTTCTTGTTTTCGTTTTTGCCTTTTGAAATTGTAGATCTGTGTTTCTTAGAAATTAACCACCCATCAAACAATAGAGGAGAGCTGCGTAGAGGGGCTGACGGCAGAAGTGAGAGTGAAATAGATAGAAGGCGTGAAGTCGATAATCAGAAGATGGCACAATAGCAGGAGCTTATGGCAAAGAGAAAAGCTGGGTGAACAATTGTGTGAAAGGGGGAAAATAGTAACATACCCACCAGGTGTTTGAAAAATTGTCCCAACACAAACCAAGCTCTTTAAAGTCTATCTACTAGCCCAGATTCATGCCTCCTAGACGTTCAAGTCGTCTCACTACCCTACGAATTAACCAACAATTGCAACAACATTGTTCTCCGACCAACCCCATTCATGTTGACAATAGCCCAAAATCACGCCCACTATTATCCTCACCTATACAGTCAATAGAAATTCCAGAAGAATCCACCTCCTACAACACAGCTGTGGACCAGCAACAACTAGAAGTAGGGAAAACACATGAGTATGCACTCGCAGAACCAACAACATCGGACAATGAACAGAATGTGCAAGTGGACAGTGGCAGAATTACTACTGCAACACGCAGCCGCAGCAGAAAAGGTAAAAACGTTGTTTCTCAAAGTCAGTTGTAATTGACAATTAATACATTTAACTTGTTTCATAAGAAAAGTGATTAGAATATATTTGAACTTATTTGTGATTAGCATATAAATCCTTGTAAGTTTATACATAATGACACATTGGACAATTTGAATATTCGTTCCGAAATTCAACAATATGTGGATAAAATGGGTTGGATGCATGATGTTAATGTTCGTTGCCCTACATATGTGGAATTAACTAGGAAATTTTATGCCACTTTTCAATTCAAATTAGATGATCCAAATTTCACCTTGTTTACACCTGACATGATTGAATGTAGGCTTATGAATCAGTGGCATTCATTTTCGGTTGCTTCATTTTGTGCAACAATGAAATTTGTGACAAAATTTAAAGTGATGCATTTTTAAATAGTTGTTGTGATTATGTGCCTGAATTTGACCCATATGCACTTTGGTCATAATGGTCTGTTGATTATGAGAAATATGACCCTTGCACTTCTAAAAGTTCTTTTCTTCACAAACCAACTTTAAAGTACATGCATCGTTTTCTGGTTTATAATGTTTCTGGTCGTCGACAAATTGCTGGTGTCCTATCAAAAGTTGAATTTTCTTTCTATGGTGCATGGAAAATGATGTCTCAATTAATATGGGTTTTTGGATGCTCACTCAAATGCATTCTGTTTTGAAAAAGCAAAATCCAGCTTTAATCCAAGGTTCATACATCACTCAACTTGCTATTAATGTGGGAGTTTTAGATCTTGAGAACACTAACCTCACATTTGCTTGTGAGATGGAACCATTGGATTGTGGGATACACAAGATAAATCAAATGAGATATTAGATAAATACAAATCATATCTATACAGGTGAGATTGTATGAAGATCTAGATATGTTTATGTTGAGTTATTAATTTGCACTTATTTTATATTTAATTTTCTTTAATGTGTTGAAATTATTATTCAAAATTAATGGAATTGTCTTATAATTGTTTTCAGATGATTTTCAACATCTTAGAGACGAATTGAATCAAAAAGATGAAAAAGAAATGAAGAAAATTCAAAATTTCAAATATGGCAGCAATTCAGTCACTAGACGTGGCCACAAGCAAGGATGGGAACAGATTCTGCAGATTTTGTTTTCAAATTCAAATATGATCCGTTCGAGATTTTCATAATCTTGGAAGATTAGATTACTACAGATCTGCCACTTGAACATAACATAAGGATTATCTGCTAAAGATCACAAGGAGGTCTTTTTAACAGTGTTTTGCTTTTGTTTTTACATCAATTACAGTCCAACTTAGATAGTCTACATTTCTACACTATTTCTTCTTGTTTTGGTCAGACATAATTAATCTTTCATATTTTTCTGCAGTGTTTTGTTCTTATGTTACTGTTCACGTAGCCATTTTAGGAGCAGTGTTTAGGACGTTTCTGCACTTTTCTTCTTGTTTATCACCTACTGTTCATGCAGCCATTGTTTTCGTATTTTCTGCTGTGTTTGCTTCATGGTTACTGTTCACGCAACCACTTTAGGAGTAGTTTTTAACGTTTTGTGTAGTCTTTCTTCTTGTTTTTAAGCATCCATAGTTAGGCTTTTATTTTCTGCAGTATTTTTATACATATTTTCGGATTTTCTAGAAAGACTTGGGATGGAGATAATATATTTTTTATTTCTTTTATGTTCAATTCTATTATGACTAGCTAAATCCTTTTCTTGGTTTACGGAATCCTAGTTATTGAACTTTGAATGTTGTGAGACTTTTGTTCTTTGTTTCAATTGATTTATCAGTTAAGTATTAATTATTTCTGGGATATTATTTGATTGATTGATTTTACGGCTAGGTGCGCAACTAGTTTGTGACTTTATTCAATCAATCACTAGATTAAACTGGTTGACATTCAATTCTTTTAATAAAAAGTGGCGACTAGGATTTTTGTCTACTACATTAGGGACATAATTCTAAGAAAAATAATTGTCTAGGCTAAATACACATTGTATATATGTTGTCTAGTTCGTCGATTTTCTTGATTTGTAAAGCTATTAATTAATTAAATCTGAGATCGTATCTAAGTTATTAATAATAAGAGTTAATTCAAATACATGTTTTAGTTAACTAAGCATAAGAGAAAATAGGTAAAGAAATTATCACGGCGAATGCTTAACTGATAAATTGGTTATTTTTAGTGTCAATGATCAACGCAAGTTCAATAATAAAGGAGACCGAATGCCAAGATTCATTCTGATTGATTGTTATATTTTCATTGTTGTGTTATTTGTTATTTTTTAATTTCATATTCCATTTAAATTTTGTTCAATTCTTAATTAAAAAAAACCCCATTTCGTTACTTGTTTTGTTTTGAATTCGTAACTCCTTTGTCGTTAAGATTCCTCGTGGGAATGATATCTACTTACTACTACTACATTCAATTGTATTAATGGAAGTGATTTCTTTTTAATTTCGTTGCAGGCGACAGCAATACCAGTTTATAAGCCCCCCTCAAGCTCACTGTGGGTACAAACGGTGAGCTTGTTGTGAAGGCAATGAAAAGCAGATGAAGCTAATGCTCTAGTCATGATGTCTGCAATGAAGAGATATGTCGAATGTAAAGAGCTTTGTTGGCTACCAGATCATAAACAAAGTGGATGCCAATCTCTATATGTTTAGTACAAGCATGAGTAATTGGATTAGCGGCAAGGAAGGTGGCACCAAGATTATAACACCAGAATGTAGGGATAACGTCAGAGAAGCCAATTTCAATTAAAATGGATTTAAGCCAACAGAATTCAGCAGCGGCAAGAGCAATACTTCTATATTTAGCTTCAGTGCTTGATCTAGCAACAGTAGGTTGTTTCTTAGCACTCTAAGAGATGAGGTTGGAGCTAAGAAAAATACAATAGCCAGAGGTTGAACGACGATCGTTAGGACAACCAACACAATCAACATCATAGTAGGCTTGTAAGGTAAAAGAAAAATTTCAGGCGAAATGTATACCTGAAGAAGGTGTAGATCGGAGGTAGCAGAGAATCCGTTTCACCGCAGGCCAATTAATGTCAATAGGACACTATAAAAACTAAGAAACGTTGTTGACAACAAATTGAATGTCAGGGCGAGTAAGGAAAAGATATTGTAGAGCACCAACAGTACTCCAATATTCAGTAGGATCAAAAAGACGAATGCTATGATTTTTTGAAAGAGGAAGAGTTTGTGTGATTGGTGTGGTTACAGGTTTGGATTGATCTAGACAAGTATGATGTAGAAGTTCTTTGGTGTATTTAGTTTGGATCAGTAAAAGACCATTTGTTATGGGTGTAGCTTCAATACCAAGGAAATAATGGATCGGTCCTAAGTCTTTGATAGAAAAGGAAGTGTTAAGATCTTAAATAAGGGTGGTGATAAATGAAGGTAAAGAACCAGTAATCAAGATATCATCAACATATACTAAAATAAATGTAGTAGTAGAGGGGGTATTGTGAACGAAAAGTGATGTGTTGGATTTTGTGGAGACAAAGTGAAGTTCATGAAGTTTCTGACTGAGACAATGGAACCAAGCATAGGGGTTCTGTTTGAGACCATAAAGAGCTTTATGAAGACGACGGACATGCGAAGAATGATGTGGATCTATGAAGCCAGAAGGTTGAGACATAAAGACTAGTTCTTGAAGAGTGCCATCAAGAAAGGCATTGTTGACATCGAGTTGACAAATCGCCAATTTTTGGAGAGGGCAATGGTAAGGATGAGACAGATGGTAGTGGGTCCGACAATTGGGCTAAAAGTATCTGTATAATCTATACCAGGAGTCAAATGATAGCCTTTGGCAACAAGACAAGCTTTATAGCGATCAAGAGTGCATCATAATTTCGTTTTGTGTGAAAGACCCATCTATAACCATCAAGATTGTCATTTGGTGGTGGAGGGACAAGAGTCCATGGGTTATTGCGATGAAGAGCTGTGAACTCATCAAGCATGGCTTGGCGCCAATGCGAAAACTTGTTTGCTTGAGTGAAAGAAGTTGGATCAAGATCATTACGAGTCTGTGTGTGGGTAGAGTAAGTGACACAATCAGAGAAGGTGTGAGGAATATGAGTTTGATCACAGTTGCAAGTGATCATAGGATGATGTGGAAGTGCGGGTGGAGAGGAAGGAGGGGGTGAAAGAGATGAGATTGTAAGTGGAGGTATAGGTAGGGTAAGGAGATGATGGAGGATGAAGGATTTGAGACAAGAGAGGGAGAGGAACAAGAATAGAGAACGTTGGTTTCCACAAAACGAACATGATGAGAAATATATATTTTAGAGGTAACAGGGTCAAGACAGCGATAGCCTTTGTAACTAGGAGAATACCCGAGAAAGACACATTTTGTAGACTTTGGTTCAAGTTTGTCTGAATGTGTGGACCCAATGAAGGGAAAGCAAGTACACCCAAAGACCCGGAGGTGAGAGAGGTTGGGCTTTGCGAGCAAAAGAAGTTCATGGGAGGATTTGTTATGGAGAACAGGAGTTGGTAAGAGATTTATGAGGTGTACAGAATGCTTCATACCGAAAGGTTTTAGGAAGTGAGGCATGAATAAGAAGTGTGAGACCAGTTTCAATAAGGTGACAAATTTTACGTTCGACGATCCCATTGTGTCGTAGGGTATGAGAAGAAGAAATACGAAAAGTAATGCCATGGGTTGTAAGAAAATTAGTGAACAAACCTTTGACAAGTTCAGGAGCTCCATCGCACTGAAAATTTTTTATAGAGGATGAAAAAAGATTTTCAAATTGAGCTTTGAATGTCTGAAAGCAAGAAAGGGATTGAGATTTGTGGGTTAAAGGATAATCCATGTATATCGACTAAAATCGTCAACAAAAATAATGAAATAACGAAATCCAGAGAAGGAAAGGGATGAAGATGGCCCCCAAATATCACAATGGATAAGTTGCAGTGGTTTATTTGAAACATGAGAAGATAAGGAAAATGAAAGACAAGTAGTTTTTCCTTGAGACAAGAAGTACAATGTTTTATTACACGAGACTTGATATTTAAAAAATGAGATAACCTAGAGATTGTAGCGGGACAAGGATGACCAAGACTTTGATGCTATAATTGAAGTGGAGTAAAGGTGGTCTGGAGAGCAATTGGCTTCGTGAAATGGGCCAGAATCTTCAAAAGGTAAAGATTATTATGGATGGTACCTGCAAAAAGTGGTATCCTGGTGTGGAGATCCTTCACAATATAACCAAAAGGGTTAAGTCCTTAACAAATTTAGCAACAGAAAACAGATTGGGAGTAAGATTAGGAACAACTAAAATATCATTGAGGTGAAGGGATCTAATGGGAGTAGAGAATGTGAGGTTACCAGTAGAGGAAATAGGAAGAGTTTGTCCGTTACCGTCAATCACTGAATTTGGACCATTGTACGGTGTTGAGTATTCGACATGTTGAGGGTCAGGAGTCACGTAAAATGTAGCACCAGCGTCAGGTAGCCATTCTGCAAGAGTGTTGGAAGTGACAGTTGAAGGATCAGACGATTTGGCGATATTTAGGGCAGTGAAAGTAGTGGACAAATTATTAGGGTCTGTGAAGGTCGGAAGTGGGCAATTTCGAGATTCAGAGTACCGAAAACGACAATATACAGCAACATGGGCCCATTTCCAACAAATTTGGCAATGAGGAGAAGATTTATTTGGCCTAAAATGGGATTGACTTTAGTTATAAGAAGAGGCTTAGTTGTGATATAGGTTGGGTTAAGTGGGTCTAGGCTTGGAGAATATGGATTAAAAGAGGTTGGCCCATTATAGTGATGCTGAAAAGCTTGTGGCCCATTCGACCTAGGTCCAAGTCTAGTAGGATTATTGTTCACAGTATAAGTGTTGTTGAAGCTGCGTCTATCTTTTCTCTGTTTGGAACCGTCGTGCCTGAAGGTAGAAGGAGAAGAAGATTGTCCAGACAGTAAAGTGGCAAGAGCAGTGTCCGACAATAAGGAGGAGTGGAACAAGAGGAGTCGCTGCTCGTGGATGAGAAGTTTGCCCGAAGTTCACCGAAGGAGATGCTGGATTTGCGATGCTCCACCTCCGTGATGAAGGATTCAAAATCTGCAGGTAAACCATTCAAAGTAAAAAGGATAAAATCATAATCTGAGATTTTATCACCTATAGCCACTAGCTCATCTACCGTAGTTGAGATAGTCGCAAGATATTCAGTGATATGTAGTTTGCGTCGAAGCAGAGAACGTTAGGAGTTGGATTGGTAAATGAAGTGTTGCTCTAAATTGAGCCAGAGGTCACGCGCTATAGGGCATCCAATGGCAAGGCGGACGGTGTAGTTGGACAGAGATGCGGTGAGAAAACAGTAGACGAGGTGATCAAAATTTTGGCACTTAAGATATTTTGAAGATTCGTCATCTAGAGTGACGGGAGGTTGTGGAACAGATCCATCAACGTAGCTAATGAGATCAGAGGTGACAACAATTGCAAGGATTTGGTTGCGCTAGATGAGGTAATTTGAAGAATCTAATTTTGTGGTTAGGAAGTTTGTAATCTAATTGAATGGTAATGTGGGAGAAGTAAGGTCGACCATTGATTTTTGTAAGGTACTAGTTTTGTATGCAGGGTGGGTGTTTGGAAAAATGTTGTGTATTTGTTTCTACTGTTTCTATGTGAAGGGTCGGTGTTTGAGAGAATGTTTGGTGTGTTGGTTTCTGCTGCTTTTTGTATGTAGGGTAGGTGTTTAAAGAAAGGCCTAAGTGAAGGTAGTGTTTGCAAAAAAAAAAAAAAAAGTCATGTGTTTGTGTGTTGGTCGGGTGTGGTTGAATGTAAACTGAATGGATGTATGTAGCCAGTGGCAGAGCCAAAAATGTCCTAGAGCCGGGGCTGATTAGACAGCGATGGACTGACGGTGAAGACTTCCAACAAATTCAAAATTAATTCAAAAAATAATTTCACAAAGCACATTCATAAGTGTATCTATTAATGGGCCTTATGGATCCAAATCAATGCTTGTTCTAATAGCGCCGAAAATAGATAATCAAATCTTATGGAGAAAAGATCAAACGAGAAAAAAGCCCATAAAGGAGGAAAAGCTATTCACCATTATCTCGTGCTACTGTCCACCGTGTAGACCATCCTCCCAAACCCAAACAGGAGCACAAAAGCTATACCAGCCTGTTAGGATATTACTTTGTTTTACTGCTATCTTTATCACAAAGACTGATCAAGATTGTTGTTGTTACAGGAATGTAAATGCAGAAAAGTGAAGACACTCAGAATTTACTTGGTTTGATAGCACACAGCTATCTACGTCTAAGGGTCGAAACTCACACATCGGGTTTTTACTAATATCAAGAAAGAAAGTATACAAGAGATTGACTATTTTCTTTGAAAACACCTGCAAGAGCTTCTCACAAACTCACTAGTACCCTTTTGATAGGTACTCTAGCATTCTCACTATTTTTCTCACTTGAATCACATAATGTAAACTTATTGACAGACTTTGTATTGTAGTGTGTTTGTATATTGAACTCTGGCCTATTTATAAGTGATGAGGATAAATGCCTTCGGATATGTATTTTGACTGAGTCAATGCATGCTTTCCTCACATGACCTCTAATATTGCTTCTGTTGTGCGTTTTATGCCTATGTCCCTTTTGTTGTTTTGGCTTGTGCATCTCATGTGGGTCTTTTATTTCAAGCCAGCAGACCATTCCTTTCACTTCAATGAAGTGCTGCATTTTTGTCCTTTTATTATGCGTGTCTTCCACGTGCTGTGTATTTTAGCTGTACATGTGTACTTCACATGCGTCACTTATACTTCCCTTTATGCTGTGTGTTTTGAACATTCAGCCTAACTCAACTAATTGCCTTTAATTTTTCTTCTCTTCTTCGAAGTCTCCAGCGCTGTCTTCTTCACTTCACACACATGCACAACTCTTGTCCGTAAACTGCAAAGTTTCGTTCTGGATCTGAAGTAATTACGTGAGGGTTTATAGAGAATCTTGTGTTATTCTTCACACAACCCCACCTTTCGCCACCTAATGTCCAGCACCAGACCAAACTCCATCATCACACAATATACCCACGCGCTTCACTAAGACTAGACTAACCTATCGTCATTCTTACATCAGACGGTGGCAGGTTAACAGCGTCGACGGCAAGGAGATGGTGGTAGGCTGGCGGCCGGTGGCTCAAGTCGGGGCTGGCACGGGGGCTTGTCCCTCTGTAGCTCCGCCCTTGTATGTAGCTAAAGAAAATGTATAGGCTCTAATACCATGAAAGAATAGAAGAAGAAGAAGGCAATTGATAAGAAATTGTATTGTATTGTATTGCTTGTATTTTTCTGAATAGCTTTACTTGTATTTACATATTTTCGTATATGATAATAACAAATAAGATCCTGAAAATCAAATGAGGTACACAAGATGAGGTACACAAGATAAATCAAATGAGATACTAGATAAATACAAATCATATATGAGCATGTGAGATTGTACAAAGATCAGGATATGCTTATCAATAGGCATTTTTACGTGAAACAGAGGTTACATTGCTTGGGGAAGACGGACATTTACGTGAAACGGAGGTTAAATTGCTTGGGGAAGACGGAGGTAGAGTTTGACTTTTTGAGGCAGAGAACTGAGCCCCTTCTGCATATAATCTTACGCGTACCACGTATCATGACTTTAATTGTCTTGCTTATATAATTTTATAACATTAATGTAATGAATTTAAACCAAGACGAACTAAGGCTGTTGCCAGGATTAGTTTTCTAGGATTGTCACATCTTCATCGACTACTCCATAACTTGCAAGTTGTCCACTCGTCCTTGTACAAACTAGACTTTAATTTCCATGACCATAAGCTTGGAAAGACGACTTTTTTTTATTTTTTGATTTTAACCAACGTGGATATGATTTCATAGTAATTCAAGGCGTGGTTGGAAAACAGGAACTCCATGTTAGTGGCGTGAACTTAAGAAGATATATCCATGTATCATGAATAAGACTGGTACAGCCTCAATATTTCAATGAGACAAAATCGTACGTGCACGGGGAATAGCGAAATAGTTGATCATCACACTCACGATGTATATATATAGGGTAAAGGATCATCACACTCACGCTAAAAATCACGTCGTTTTATAGAGGATCTGAACCATCCCTTGATCGTAGCACAGAAGTGACAAATGTAACAAGAACAACCTTAAATGATAGTGCATCAATCACAAACTCCGGGAATTTGTGGGAACTACAGAGAAGCAAGCCGACATATCCAGCCTCATTAATGATATGATTCCAAAGTCAAAAAGAAGTAGAGGAGTTCTAAAAGTAAAACATTTCACTATCGGCTTACAGTTGTAACGTTAAAACCACTCTTCAATAAATAAGAAACCAACTCATATCTGAACGTACCCATGCACTTCACACTGAAAATAAGAAGAATATGAATGGGACGTAGTCATTAACGATAGCGTAATATACATTTCCAACAAGAGCAATCCCGTGGAAGTCGTGGAAGTAAACATCTTTGAAAGTCGATTTTTTGCACCGCCTTTTTGACATTCATTGAGAAAAAGAAAATGTTTAACCATTCAAAAAAAAATATATAGTTATATACTCTACGTCAAGTAGAAATTCTGAAGCTGCACGTACGGAATTGAATTAATGACATATAGTTGTGTAGTTCGTACTTCGTGGTTTGATATGTGCTTCTTGGAGTATTCGACTACTGAGTCAGTTTCTCTTGCAATTGTTCTTTTTTCCAAAGAGAAAATTTAATTAATAAAGAATAATGTTATAACTTAACAGATATCCTTTAGAATTCAACACAATAGAGAGACGCTACCAAATTTAGAGATAAAGTAAAAGTACAAAACACAGGACGCTCAAACAAGGAAAGCTAGTAAACAGGTGGGGCGTGGTTCTGCAATATAAGGAGTTCATTGACACCTCTGATTGTTCCAGCGATTAGCGTTCCGATAGGTTAGCTTGTGGCTTTAAGCCTTCTCTTCTAGATGGACTGAACTGTAAGTCCCATGGCAACGATCTATGTCTCGCATTCAGCTTTTGGAAGAGATGAATGTGTCGTCAGCCAATGGATGATACTGGACATTGAGGTTTCTGAAATATCCCAGCCATAGAAGGACTTGACCTGTTCCCAAACTCGATGAACTGTCAGACAAAAGAAAAAGAGATGGTCCCTTGATTCTTCTTATGTTAAACAGAGGGGACCTTGGGAGTGAGGCTTCTGTGCCAGACGATGCTATTCCAGAAGACCCCAGGAGTCTTCACCCGAAGCAGTTCAATGGTAAGCTTGTTCGTTAATTGGTGTATCGGTTGATTCCTCCATAAAATAGATCAGAGCTAGGTGAAGGAGGATAATGGGGCTGCAGACAGTTAAGGTAATCATGGAAATTCCATCAGAGGCCCCTGATGAAGAAGCTAAGCTTGGTGGAGGTGGGAAAAGGTAGAAGGCTAAGATCAGTATTTTGAAGGTGGAAAATGGAGCCATGACCAGACCAATTATCAAACCAAAAGGAAATTTTGTCCCCATTTCTAATTTTGCAGCAAACATCATCTTGAACCGAATTCTTAAGAAATATCAGCTGGTTCAAAAAATAAGAATGAGAAGGAGACACATTGACTTTCCAAATACACCTGCCTTTGAGAAAGTACAAAATAGATCTAACGAACCCATATTGATTGTTTATCCTTGAGGATCTACCATAGTCTCTTGAGCAGAAGAGCGTGGTTCGTGAGCTTTAATGGGGTGTTTAAATAACTTCAATTTACAACAAAAACAACACCACTCTTTCCTAAACTTTCGAAATGCGACCATCTTTACAACATAATAACAGATCAAAAGGTTCATTGTCAAATAGTGTCAATGCTTAGTACATCACTCTTCTTTATCACTTCTTCCCGGAAACTGAAGGTGCCCATTTATTTCTAAGTCTGAGGGATGTAAAATGTGCCTGGCTTTCCCTAAAGGTGTTTTAAACCGATTTAGCGCTTGCTTATGTTGAAGATTTGGTTGGATT
>JAOSBO010011388.1:0-12926 GCA_027563915.1 Erythroxylum rotundifolium
TACTTAACATGCTTGATTACACTGACTTTGTCAACAATATAATATATGAAGATGAATGACTCTTCGATCAAGTACGCGCCTACGACTGGGGAACTTGGAAGACTTAACGTAGATATTAAATTAATGGCCCACTTCGATTGGAACTTGGAAGACTTCTAAGTCCACTTCGATTGGAACTTGGAAGACTTGACATAGATCGATGGGAACTTGGAAGACTTAACGTAGATATTAAAATAATAGTCCACTTCGATTCAGAAAGGCAGTGCTTGGATATTATTCTAAGTCCTTTTCTCAGGGCAGTTGGGTGAAATGCAGACCATTCATCAATCAAGTTAAATTACTATGGAAAATTCATAAGGAATACAACTTGGAATACTCTTCCAGATCAAGTACCTAAATTTATAGAATTTTCATCCCTTGTACTAGTACTTTTACTTCTTTTTTTTTTAATTTAGGTCACAAGGTATTTTAGGAGGGTCCTAATTATAGAAAAACGCCTCTAAATTATTCACACCCAGATTAATACTTTTACTTTAAGTGAATGTTAAAACCTTTGCGGTTGGTTATAAAAGATTATCAGTTATTCTTTTCAAATAACAAACAAGTAACAACTAATTTTTCTTTAATAAAAATTCCCTTTCTCGGGTATTCAACACTTCGATTAGTAACCTAACTTCTATTCTTCTTCTAAGAGATGAGTGTTGTACCAAATTTTCTTCCATAACTTGGCATATCTAAGCAAGAGTTTATTCCACTTATTTCTAAATAGACATTTTGTAAAGCCCACAAAGCCAAGTTAAAAACTTACCCATCAGCTCAGCCTAAACCACAAACTATTAAGTTGTACAAAGACGTCTGGAAATGCAAATAATCACCAACAAAACCACCATCTTCTTCATCTTTTCTTTTCATTTCTAGTTGGTGAGTGTGTCAAAATGTACCACTTTGTTCTGCATGTAAAATTTTCCCTAATAGAATTTTTTAGCAAGATCTTTAAGAAAGCCTCTTTGTATGGATGCTCAGACATTTAGAATGGAGCAAATTAGGTATGCAAAAATTTGTATGGAGATCAAAAGGAATGCCATATTACCTTACTATTTACCGATATATATTCTTTTTCTTAATACATGTGGGTAAATTAAGAAAAAGACAATTTTCTATTCTATCCTAATTAATCATGCAAATATAATAAATCTTCCCGTGAGATAAATTTTGTTATATTTAAATATAATTAATTACAATTTGTGTCATTTTACTATATGTGATCTATAATATATATTTTTAATTAATAAAAAATGATGTGGCTAATCTTTAACTAATTAAAATTATATTGATCACATGACACCTCATTTTTTGCAAAACTATAAATAATAAAGGTTCTACACAACCCTTTTACAATTTATTAATAATGAATCAATATCATATATTTGCATAAAATAAATATACACATGAATTTAAAATCAAACAATGATTTAAATCCTGTAATTTAATAAAATTGGGCTAATTTATCAAAGCTGAAATATTTATAACTTCTATATATAAATATAAAATAAATATGAATCATAATATATATACCGTATATTTTCAATGAAGCCCTACGAAATATAAGCTTCAATTCATGTAAAAATTCATGTACAACTTTTCCTGAGTTAACGGTTGACAAAGACTCATACAACAATACAAGCAAATAATGGCCCATGAAAAGATTTGTGAGTTACAAAAATTATACTAATGCTATATAACTAAAGGATGCAATAAAACAAAGGTTTCTGCATTCTTTTCCAAACAATGGCCCACGTAATAATTAAAGGTTGAATCGTCAAAGTTTCACTTTGCATGAAACAATCGTGGGCCCCGTGAAAGGTTTCTTCGTAAAGCATACGATGGTGGTTTGGTGAACCAAAACAATAAAGAATGACGGTAGAAACAGTACCGCAAGTTACAGAATTTAAGGTCCGTAACACGCGTATTATCTTTATTTAACAAAGAGGCTTTTCCGATAAATCATGTAATATTAACATGTCAACTTTTCCGATAAATCATGTAATATTAACATGTCAAAGCAGACTCTAATGTTATCAATACGTGCAATAGAAAACACACCCAATCATGTATATAATTGTAGAAAATCAACTACGTCAAGGTACTGAAAAATTTTACTTTGATACCAACTATATATATATATATATATATATATAGATTATTATCATATCTAACAGTTGGTATCAAAGTAAATATATATATATATATATATTATAAAAAATGAAAATATGAAATGTTATTACATACATCCTATCATTGATGTTGAGAGATTTTGGACAGATACGAGAGGGCTCTTCTAAACTTTTAGCAAATGCAATATGATAGTGTATGCAGAATAATGTTAAGCCTAGGGACCAAATCTCCGAATATTCCTTGTCTTCCATCTAAACAACAAAAGGACATGAGGTTTTAAAATAAACAGACACGACCCATCAAAAGGAAACCAATGGATAACATAGCTCTTTTCAATCCATTCTATATGTGAGATCTATTAGGTTCCTAAATATGTTGACACTGATTATAAATTTTAATTCTAATTCATAATTAGAATTAGATAAATTAAAAATCTTTTTAATTTATCTTTAATTCTATAATTAAACAATTTATAATCATAGATCAAGATTAGCGTCTAGCAACGCATTATGACCACCCAAATATTTAAGAATGTCAAAGTGGTTTTGACTAACCTTTCCGTGCATAATTTTTCCGTATAATTCAATCATTTCATCCCAACGTTGAATTCGGCCCGAGGCCTAGACAACTTAAGCTTGACCTATTGACCACAAGTTGGGTCAAGCCATGTAAGCTAGACTGAGCTTGAGCCCAAATGTCATCTCTACTGGTTTATAATTGTTTCACATTTCAAGTTAACAATCCTATGGTAACAAATTTCACATTTTCAGTTAATTTATTAATAGAAATTAATCAAGAGTAATTATCTTATCACAAAATTTGATAGACAAAATATTGGTTTTGAAGTAAAATTATTGCTTAACAAATTTAGAAAGCAGATGAGTATTAAAAGAAATAAGAAAAGCAAATTTTAAAAGTCAGACCAAATATCGAACTGATCAAAAAGAGTTTAAATTTGAAGGTTCAACTGGTATTAAACTACCATAAAATTGGTGTATAGTAAATAAAAAGTAAAAAATATAAAAGTAATTAAAAATTAATTGTAAAAATTCTATTAAGCATTCTTTCATTTCCTCGCCTCTTTGTTCAACACCAATTATTCTATTCTCTCGTTCACAACTTCTCCTTTTTCTTTTTTTAGTTGTTATTAATGTCACATCCTCACGTGGCAACACTCGTCGATATTCAGGTTACCTAGCAAATTGTAGTTTTGATTCTTGTAATCATTTTCAAATGCGAGTGAGAATAGCTCCGCGTCTCTTCGTCGGGTTGAAAAACCCATATTTTTGTTAGGATATTTTAACCCTATGCCACTTAATTTAATTCACATATTTGTGTAGACCTTATCTAAACATGTGGATGAGATTTAATGAAATATGGTAAGAATTAGTTAACCAGAACTAAGGATCTGATTCCCTCTTTGCTTGCTTTGACAAGAGAAGCCGTAATACCTTGTCATTTGCAAGAAATGACAAGCATGGGCAGTGGTCGTTGCCTTGACGGAGGAACAATGGCGACGAGGAAGGTGCTAGTAGAGCTGTTCTCATCTCAAGGATGTAAACATTATTTAATTGGGATTGGTTTATTAATGAACTGGCCAGTTTTTACTCTTAACAGTAAAAGGTAAAAATTGAACTAAAAATTAGGCCGGTTTGTTCTTAACATGGTCGAACCGGCCAATTCGGTCCGATTTTTATATGATTGATGAAAAGAGTGAAACATTACTTACTTTAACAAATTAAAATGCTTGCCTTTATTTTGCTTCTTTAGTCTGTTCTTTTTTTCTTTCTTATAAGAAATTTATCAATTATATATTTTTAAAATAAGTAACTAAATATGAGCTTATTTCAAATAACCATTTTATTTTTTAAATATAGTACAAATTCACCTCATGGTATTTTCAACAAGTTTGTAGAATTAAGAAAATTTGAGCACAACTTTTTTCATACGTAAAAGGATAAAGGGTATAAATTGTTCTCTAACATTAATTAAAAGATTTAAATTATTTTATATCATTATTTATGGTACCACGTAACTGTTGGTTTATGCCCTACATCCAATCACTTTGGTTATAATTTAGTGATAAATTATTTAAAGGCATTCTTTATCTTGTACATGTTTAGATGTATATGATAAAGTCTATGGGATAATTGTACATTACAAATGAAATTATAATGACATTATAATTATGAGATTCATATTGCATTTATGTATTATTCATAAATATTTCTAATCATTGTTCTATTAAGATTGGACATTAATAGAGCTTAAAAAGACTAGCACACGTTTTGTTTTTTCTTATAAAGAAAGTAGTTGATCTCATAGGCTAAAGTATAGAGATACTTAAACAAACGTGTAGGTACTTGCTAGAGAACAAGTTCACTGAGCAAGCTCGATATTAGAAATCTATTTGGAACATTACTTGTATGTCTATAGAATTCTCATTGATTGTATAAGTGATCCTTTGACTTGAGGTCATCAAAATTATCTTGGATGAGATTGCTATGTTTTGATGCTACTTATGATTTATTTAATCATGGGTCGTTTAATCGGTAGTCATTGGATGTAGCATGAACTATATAGAGGTAAATGAGTGATCAAGGTAGGATTCATCACCTTAAAGCAATTAGGGAGAATGCTTCGTTGTTCTTGATTAGTATTGATTCTAGAAATCTTTGTCCAAGGTGAAATGATGCTTTGTAAATAGTTTACAAACGTCGTTAATTGAATCGATAGCTAATGATGGAGAACTAATATGCTTGGACTCAAAATAGAGTAGACATTAATTTTATGCTTTATGTCTAATCGAAACATTGTATGATAAAATGATTGAATTATACAGAAAAATTATGCACGAAAAGGTCAATCAAAACCACTTTGACATTCTTAAATGTTTGGGTGGTCATGATTCGTTGCTAGACGTTAATCTTGATTTATGATTATAAATTGTTTAATTAGAGAAATAGAATGGGTCTCACATCACAAATAGAATGGGTTGAAGAGAGCAAAGTTAATTTAATCAAGTTGGACTTGATTGTAAAGTTTGAGAAACTTTATGATTAAATATGAGATATTTAATAAATAAGGATCAATATAGGATATTGGACTTTATGTAGACATTGATGGTATTTAATTAGAATTACAAATAATTATAATTAAAGTTTAATTGAAATTAGAATTTAATTTCAATGAAATTACCAAAATGTCTAGAACCTATTATAAATAGGTTTAAGCTCTATGGAGCTAGCACTTCTTGCTTAACCATCTCTGTAAGAGTTACAAAGTTCTCTGAACTCATTCCATGGATACTGTTAGAGGCTGGACATTTGTACGGCTACGATAGTTGAAACGAATCGGTTTTGGGAACGGTTCTTGGGATACGACAAAATAAAGATCAAGCTTCGAAATAAGGTAAGAATTAAGTTTCCGCTTTATTATAATTTGTGTTAATCATTTTATTGAATTTAAGAGATCTTGGTTTTCGAGAAATTAAAGATTTGTAATAACTTTTACCGTATTCCTCGCATTGTTGCTTATAACATATAATTATGATATTCCCTCCCTAGCCATTTTTTGCTCTCTTATTCCCTTTGTGTTACTAACCTTAAACATAAGAGTAATATCATAGAGCTTTCTTTTGTTCACATTGTTAGGATTTTGTATGTTTCTGTTGTGTTTACTAACAAACACTGATGATGCTTGTTGTTTGATTTTGCAGAAATAAAGAGTAGCAGAAAAAGTAAAGAAGACACAAAAATTTACTTGGTTCGATATCTTAAATGCTATCTACATCCAAGGATCTCACACTTGTGGTTCCACTAGCTTCAAGAAGAGGATGATTACAAGAGATTGGGTGTTTCTAAAACACCTGCAAGAGTTCCCACAAACTCCCTCTAGTACTCTTAGATAAGTACCCTCGCACTCTCTAAACTCACTGTCTTTTTTTGAATCAGAAGAATATTTGCGTGTATCTGTTAATGTGTATATGTATTGTGACTGAGTGACTTATTTATAAACTACTAAAGAAGTTATATATGCATTTGTTGTTAAGTCCATGCTTATTAATTCTTCCATGCTTCTCACATGACTTTTGCATGTGCCATCCGCTTGCTTTACTAAAACTCAACGTTATTGCTTATGCTTTACGTTTTGACTCTTAGACAGATTGCATTTCTCCTTCTTCTTCTTTGAATTTCTCAGAAACTCTCACATACTCGTACACTCCTGCCCAAAAATCCCTTAAATCTTGTCTTCAGATTGATGAATTCGTTGAGGGTCTATGGAGAACATATGAATATCTTCACATTTATTCCCTCCTTCTCCATGAATCTTCACATAGTTCATCAATTTATGAATGATTTTGAAACCAAAACCTCAGCTTTCACTGAAATTGTGAGATCGAATAGGTGAGCCTTTGATAGTTGTTGTCTTCAAGGGGCTTCACTTATCTGTATATGCTCTCTACTCTACAGAAAGTGAACTTCCTTGGAATGATAATCTTTGTTCCAAAATTCGAAGGGTTTGAAACACTGTCTATTTTCTTCAAAATAACCCATCCACTGTTGATTTTATCTATGATGAAATGGAGTCTCACGTCGATGTGCTTCGAACGCTCATGCAGAATCGGATTCTTGCTCAGGAATAGCTTACTTTGACTGTCTGTGCAGATTGTGTTTTCTTCGATTCGTACTTGAATCTCTAATTGTAGCCTTTTTAACCATATTAGCTCTTTTAGGCCTTCTGCGATAGCATAGTATTCTGCTTCTGTAGTAGATAGAGACACCATTGATTGTTGTTGTACTTTCCTGTATTGCCTGAAAGTGTGAAATAATATGCTGATAACAATTTGTGAGTATCTTTATCTGCTGCATAATCTTCATCTACATAGCCATATAAGTTTGTATGTTTAAGCAATTGTAAATTAGACTTTGAAAAGTATAACCCATGATTTAAAGTTCCTTTTAAATATCTAAGAACGATTTTAAATCCCTGCCAATGTTCTATACCTGGATTAGCCATGAATTTGCTAAGTAAGCTTATTGCATAGGCTAAGTCAGGTCTAGTACATATAATACAACCTACACCTACATCATAAGGATATTTCAACATCTGTTTATGTTCTGCTTCTGCTGCTGGACTCTTAGCAGCTGTCAACTGCAAGTGTGTGGCAATAGGAGCAGAACTAGGTTTAACATCTTCCATATTAAACTTAGATAGGACCTTCTTAATATAGTCCCGTTGTATCAACCACAGCTTCCCCTCTGCTTCATTCCTTATGATCTGCATACCCAACAGCTTTTGAGCCTTTCCCAGATCCTTCAAGTCAAAGTTCTGTCTTAAAGCATTCTTCACTTCTTGGATCTTTTGTACTAGTTTTCCTTTGATAACTAAGTCATCCATATAAACCAGCATATAAACCACTTCCTGCTTCCCTAAATCCTTTTAATACAGGCAGTAGTCATAGGCATTTCTTTTGAATTTCATCTTTGTCACTACCTCATGGAACTTCTTGCTCCATTGCCTAGGACCTTACTTTAAGCCATATAAGGATCTTTCTAGCAAGCAAACATGATTAGGGTTCTTCTTATCTATAAAACTTGTAGGCAGCTTTTTATAGATGGTTTCTTCTAGTTTCCCATATAGGAAGGTTGTCTTAACATTGATATGATGTATCTACCAATCATTCAAAGTAGCTGGGTCAGAACAATCCTTACTGTTTTGAACTTAACCACTGGAAAGAAGATTTCCTTGTAGTCCAATCCCTCTCTTTGCCTAAAGCCTTTTGCCACCAATCTGGCCTTGTAGATCTTTGGATTAGCTTCTGTTATTCCATCCTTCAGTTTGAATATCCATTTGCATTGAATCAACTTTGCATTTTGTGGCTTAGGAACTGGCTTCCAAGTCTCATTCTTCATTAGAGAAGTGTATTCACTTAGATAAGCATCTTTCCACTGTTCTGCATCAGACTTGCTCACAGCTTCCTCGTATGTCTCTAGAGCTCCTATCTTAACTAGTTCTGCTACCAAACAAGCATATTCTATTAAATCAGTTTCAATATACCTTCTGTTTGATATCCTCTGTCTTAGTTCCCTATTTCTGACAAGTTGATAGTCCTGCAAATGAGTTTTTTGAGCTTTTGTTTCTTCCTCTTCTTGTTCAGTTCCCTCCTAAGAGTAATGATCTGTGTCAATTGTTTCTTCTCCTGTTGAAGTTGTCTGTTCAGTAGTTTCTTATGCTTCATCTCTTTCATGCATGGAGGGTGGGACATAGAAAGGGTTTAGATTGTTATTTGATCCCAGCTACTGTAGGACTTCATTTTAAACATTCATTCATCCATTCTTCTACTTCAATAGTGGAAATTCAGTTTCCCTGAGCACTACATCTCTGCTTATTTGAGTCTTGTAGGCTCCTGATTGTAGTATCATAACTTTGTACCCTTTAGTTCCTTCAAGGTAGCCTAGAAATACCCCTTTGAAAACTCTTGGTTTAAGCTTTCCTTCTGTTTGGTGAATGTAAACACTGTATCCAAAAGGTTTTAAGTGAGTCAATGTAGGTTTAAAACCATTCCATACCTCTTCAGGAGTTTTATACTTATTTGCATATGTTGGTAGTCTATTTATCAGATAGTCTGCAGTTCTGATAGCTTCCCCCCATAGTGCTTGAGATAGACCTAAGGATAGTAGCATACATCTAGTCTTTTTAAGCAGGGTTCTGTTGAGTCTTTCTGCTACCCATTCTATTGAGGTGTTGCCTTGACAGTTCTATGCCTTTAAATTCCCTTCCTTTCACAATAGTCATCAAACTCCTTGTTGCAGAATTCCAAACCATTGTCTATTCATAGGCACTTCAACTTCTTTCCTGTTTGGTTCTCCATCAAGGTATGCCACTTTACAAACGCATCTAGTGCTTCATCCTTTGTCTTCAAGAGATATACCCAGCATTTCTGTGACCTATCATCAATAACAGATATGAAATACCTCTTACCTCCGATAATTTGAGTCTAAGCTGGCCCCCACAGGTCACTATAAGCATATTTCATACTCCTGGTGGCTCTTTTTGTAATCTTTAGGAAAGGTTCTGTGATGTTTTCCTAGTTTACATCCCTCACAGAACTCAGTCTTCTTCACACTTGTGTTTGGCAGCAGCCCCTATTTTTCTAGGTGTTTAAAGCTTTTATTTCTTTCATGTCCAAGTCTTGAGTGCCACAACATGGTTGAATGGAGCTCCTTTTCCTCTATTGTTTGGTTGGTCTCTGTAGTACCTATAATATAGTATAAACCCCCCTTTTCGATTGCTCTTATAACCACCTTACCATCCTTGATGATTTCTCTCAAACCATCCTTAGACCTGGTCTTGTATCCTTGCTTGTCAAAGATACTCTCTGAAATAAGATTTCTTCTAACACTAGGGGCATACCTCACATTGCTTAATGTTCTCCTCTTTCCATCATGCATCTTAGTAGAAACATTGCCAATGCCTTAGATATCCTGTTTCCCTACATCTTCCATTCTTACCTTAGCTGACAAGTTCTCCAAGGAAGAGAACCAGTCCCTGAAGGGAGTTACAAGCATAGTGTAGCCTGAGTCCAGAATCCATGTTATTGAAAACTCATTTATTTCACCTGTCATAGAAAGTATCTCATCTCCACTGGACTCTTCAAGCTTCTCAACATTCCCTGCATCTCCTTTCTGTGCTTCCTTGTCCTTCTTCTTCTTCCTGCAATCCCTGACAAAGTGTCCTTCTTTATCACAATAAAAACATTTTTTGCTTTTGACTTTATTCTTTTTCTTGTCATCATCATTCTTATTCTATTTTCCTTTTCCCTTAGCATTCTGTTCACCAGCTTTCTTTGAACCATTTGGTGCAGGCTTTCTCTCGAATCTATTGTTGACGAACATCACCTCTGGTTCTTTCTTGAAGTGATTGTTATCTATCACTTCCTCCATCAGAGAGTCAAGAACCCTCTTCACTGTTTGAGCATCCCCACTAGCATGCTTGACTACCTTCTTGAATCCATTATATTCCTGTGGAAGTAACTTAAGAATCACCACAACTTGGTGTTCTTTTGAGATTTTCTCCCCTTTTACTTCAAGATCCTGAATTAGTTTAAAGAAATAATCCAGGTTGTCTTCAAGGGTTACCATAGTATTCATTCTAAAGTTTGCAAGGTTGTGTAGCAGGGTCATTTTGTTTGGTAAGCATCGTTTAGAGTAAATCTCATCGAGTTTTTCCCATAACTTCTTTGCAGTGTTGCAGTTTTTCACATTTCTGATGACAATTGGTGAAAGATGAAACATCAATGAGTCATTCTTACTTTCTTTAATTTCTTCACAGGATTTATCTCATCATCATATGTAGCATCTATGGCACCAAAACATTCATAGGATTCAAGTAGTGCCTGCATCTGTAGTTTCCCAATTGCAAAGTTCACTTTTCAAGTGAACACTTCCATCTCTTTTCCCACCATTTTGTAGTTTCTTGTTAGAGTTTTGTTGATCAAACAAATACAGGTTAATAGTAAATAGAGATAAGTATGAAAGACTTACTTGTTTTGACATTTTTTATTCTTGAAGGATTCTTGATTTGTTGATGAGGATGGGGACAGAGACCTGGTTGCTCTGATACCAGTGATGTTAGGATCTTGTATGTTTATGTTGTCTTTATTAACAAACACTGATGATGCTTGTTATTTGATTTTACAAAAATAAAGAGTAGCGGAAAAGTAAAGAAGACACAAAAACTTACTTGGTTTGATAGCTTAAATGCTATCTACATCGAAGGATCTCATACTTGTGATTCCACTAGCTTCAAAAAGAGGATGATTACAAGAGATTGGGTTTTTCTAAAACACCTGCAAGAGTTCCCTCAAACTCCTTTTAGTACTCTTAGATAAGTGCCCTAGCACTCTCTAAACTCACCCTTTTTTCTTGAATCAAAAGAATATTTGTGTGTATCTGTTGATGTGTACGCGTATTGTAACTAAGTGGCTTATTTATAGACTATTGAAGAAGTTATATATGCATTCTATTGTTAAGTCCACGCTTATTAATTGTTATATGCTTCTCACATGACTTTTGCATGTTCCATCCACGTGCTTTACTAAAACTCAACGTTATTGCTTCTGCTTTACGTTTTGACTCTTAGACAGATTGCATTTCTTTTCCTTCTTTGAATTTCTCAGACACTCTCACACACTCGTACACTCCTGCCCTAAAATCCCATAAATCTTGTCTTCAGATTGATGAATTTGTTGAGGGTTTATGGAGAACATATGAATATCTTCACACATATATATTGAAATGCCCAAATTGGAATATTGCAATAAGTGTCCTCTCCAAAATATCAAAATTTCACTAACCTGAAATGCTTGCAAATTCTAAATTATGATATTAATAGTCATTCCCTCATCAACTATAATAATTATTATATAACTTACAGTCCAATGCTGCCAAATCAAAGTAGATTAATATAATTTAATGTCATCCATCTACTCTTTTGGACTATTAAGAAAAGACAATTAAAGTGAAAGACATATATTTAAGTTAACTAAAAAAATCAAGTGAGGCTATGAATAACTCATTTGTTGAAGATAACAACAGGGTAGAGCGAAGCATCAGCTGATGCCATTCTGAATAGTGCTAAACATAAGACCGTTGTGGTTGACAAACCGACACCTACCGACACCTATTCCTCTATCTTCTAGATTTTAATCTAGTGATAATAAAGGGGTAGGCAAAAGTTTGAAATCAACTAACAGCAAGTTTAGTGGGATTTATCCTCCTGAAGGTATAAAAAAGAAAGTGAAGCAGAAACCATCTTCCGCGTTACTGTTATCGGCAGTGGAGAAGAACATTAATGATGCTGTCGAACACAATGAGAGCTTGGGTTTTTTCTTGTCTTCTAAGAAGGATGGTGGTGGCGATATGCCGACAAACTTAGGTTTGTTTTCTTAATTGTTTTTATGGGCTTTTGAACTATGGTCTGGAGTGTGCAAGGTGCTGGTTCAAAGTCTTTTCTAGTTATGGCTAAGGATTTTTTTTTGCATTATACAATTGATTTGTTTGCTCTAGTTGAAACAAGGATTAGCGGCATTAATGTTGAGAACTCCATTAAATATTAGCTTTTCCTAATTTGTTTTGAGTTGAAGCTAATGGTTTTGCTGGAGGGATTTAGTTGTTGTGGAAAGATTCTATTAAAGTTGAGGTGTTTTCTTATTCTTATCAAATGGTTACTGTTAGAGTTATAGGAAATGCTTTTTCTAATTTTCTGCTTTTTATTGTTTATACGAATCCTGATGCAATGTTACGTCGTCAGTTATGGCGAGATATCAATGACATGTCGAGAATTGGTAATGCTGTCGCCTGCAATCAAATATAAAAGATTTTCACTTCCGTTAAAACAAATTAATGTAGTAGCGGTAAGCAGATATCGTTCCCACGAGGAATTTTACGATTATGAAAATTACGAATTCAAACGGCACAAATAATAAAAAGGGGGTTTTTGTTACTTGCTGAAATAAGAATGAAAATCAAAAAGAAAAATTGCAAATTAAAATAATAATCAAGTTTGAAAAGCCGATAGGAAAAATACCTTGGTTTCGGTCACCGATATTACCATGTTATTATGGATCCTCGACAAAAATTATAATTATTAACGAACATTCATTGAGGGAATTTTCTATTAATTGTATTGACTAGAAACATGTATCCTAGCAACCTTATTAAACAACAATCTAGATACGATCATAGATT
>JAOSBO010011418.1:0-12922 GCA_027563915.1 Erythroxylum rotundifolium
TACATAATCCAAAAGGCATCCTACGATAAGTGAAGGTACCAAAAGGACATGTAAAAGTGGTTTTATCTTGGTCCTCTAGTGCAATAGGTACTTGAAAGTAGTAATGAGATTTTCCTACAAGTCACTCTAGCATTTAGTCAATAAAGGGACGAGGGAAATGATCTTTTCGTATGGCATTATTTAATCTTCTATAGTATATGCACACATGTCAGGAATTTTGCACTCTTGTAGGAATAAGCTCATCCCTATCATTTTTAACTACATTGAACCCACTCTATTTAGGCACTACATGGATCGGACTAACCTACTTGCCATCAGATATAAGATAAATGATCCCAGCACTCAAAAGTGATTTCTTTCTTAACCACATCTAGGATAAGTGGGTTTAATCTCTTTTAGGGTTGTCTCACTGGTTTGGAACCCTCACTCAGTAGAATCCTATGTGTGCAAATAGATGGACTAATTCTATGTATGTCTACTGAAGTCCATCCTATAGCCCTCTTATGCTCTCTCAAAATGGTAAGGAGTCTCTCTTCTTCACCACTAGACAAGGAATTGGCAATTATGACGGGTAATTATTCATTAGACTCAAGGAAAGCATACATTAAATTAGGGGGTAGGAGTTTCAATTCAATTGCAGGTGGTTGCAAAGCAGAAGGTATTAATTCATGAAGTTCAAGAGAGGAAAGATTTCTTCCCTTTTCTTCAACCAATGGTAATCAAGGTTCCATGCAGTTAGCTTTACAATCTCTATCAATTCTAATCATTAAACCTTTAGTCTGACATTTTTGTTGTAGTGAAACAACTTCATCAATTTCCACGTCAAAGTTACCCTCCACGATGCCAGAATCACCTGAAACATTCATAGAAAACCTTTCGCAAAGGTGTCATCACTGACAATAGAATTAGGTGAATATAGTTCAGAGTCAAAGGAATCTTGTTACAATCCAAATGCAGAGCAAGCATCATCAACAACAATATCAATCATGTTAACACCCAAAAGTGAGTAATCTTCATATGGATGTTTCATTTCTTCATACATGTTAAAACAAACTTTTTGATCACCTACTTTCATTGTGATGGTGCCTTGTTTCATGCTAATCACGGTGTTAGCAGTCCTTAAGAAAGGTCTACCAAGAATCAGTGTGGTGTCATGTGAAAGTTCAGAAGACATGTTAAGTACATAAAAATCATCAGGAAAAACCAAACGTTTAACCTAGACCAAAATATCCTCTATAATGCCCTCAGGATACCTAATAGACCTATCAGCCAATTAGAGTACTACCGTGGTAAACTTAAGAGTCTTGAATCCCAAATAAGTGTAAACTGACTTAGGCATGACATTAATAGCTACCCCTAGATCTAAAAAAGCTCACCCTATAGTTACTTTACCTAAAGTACAAGGGATTGTAAAAGATCCAGGGTCTTGGCATTTCACAAGAATTTGAGGTTTAAATAGAATAGGCACATTTGAGCTTACTTGAACTCTTTCATTTGGCCTAAACTTCCTCTTATGTGTACACAGGTCTTAAAGGTATTTGGTATAAACAGGAACCTGTTTCATAAGATCAAGCAAAGAAATATCGACTTCCACTCTACTAAACAAATCAATAATATCCTTTTTATGCTTAGTGTTAGTTATTCTTTTGCTCATCAAATAAGAATTAGAAAAAGGAAGGTCTTTAAGATTTACCTCCTTACCATTGGCTTTATTGGCTCCATGGTTGCTTGACTCAACATGCTCCCTTGCTGTTGCTCTTTCATCGTTGCTCTCAAGATTTGTTCCTTCGTTATTCAAAGAAGTGGAGTTCTTTTCAGCCAATAATGCTTTCTCTTTAAAGCTTTCAGAATTCTTCATCTTTTTCGGTGTGGAAGACAACTCATCATATTCAATCTTTTCTTCAACTACTTCCTCATCTGAATCACGAAACTTCACTTGCTTCCCACTTTGAAGAGTGATGGCATTCAAACCCTTAAGATTTATAACAGTGTTTGAGGGAATAGTTCCACTGCTCTTAGCTTATTGCTCACTCATGTTATTGGATAATTGAGTGAGATAGCAGTTGATGCTTTCAACCTTTGTCTCCCATTGCTCCATTTTTTTTCTCTAAGGCATTAAATCTAGCAGCATTCTTGGAAGAGTCTTGCTGAATCAAAAAAGCTAAAGAGTTGAACTGGTTATCATTAGAAGTCTTCTCGTCTTTCATCAATGCCATCATATTATGCAAGAGTTGATCGGTGTCTTCCTTTTGTGGAACAGTTAAAGCTTTCTGTTGGTTTTGGAACTAGTTAGTAGATGGACCAGCCCCTCCACCTGGCTGGAATCTGTTTGAAGGTCCATTCTCTCCATTTCTCCAACTAAATCGATGGTTTGTTTTCCATCCTTTGTTATATGTATTAGAATAGGGGTCCCACTTCTAATTTTGCCGACCCTGATAAACAGTAGATACCTCTTCATAATGATTGGGGCAGACACTAGCAATATGCATCACAAACCCACAAGTTTTGCAACTAGGTGTAGTGAGATCCATAGGGGTTTGTGGATGATGCATACTCATAGTTTTCAACTCTGCAGTAATGAAGGCCAATTGAGAAGTCATTTTATTCTCCAAAAAGTCTACCTTAGACTCAAGACTTTCCATTTTTCTAGAAGGTATTGTTGAAGCTCCCAACTCATGTACGCCTCTATTGTCTCTCGCGTTGTACTAATGGTGATTTAGAGTCATTTTCTTAATCAGACCCCAAGCCTCTTCAGTGGTGAGGTTTATCAGTGAACCTCCTGAGGCTACATCTAACATACCCTTATGTTGACTCTTCAGCCCATCATAAAAGTACTGCACTAATTTCTTGTCTGGTATTTGATGGTGAGGGCATCTTGACAATCGATCCTAAAAACGGTTCCAATAATCATAGGGAGACTTATCAAAGTCCTATTGAGCTGAGTAGATTTCCTTTCTCATTGATGAAGTTCTGGAAGCAGGAAAGTACTTCTCTAAGAATGCTTTCCTCAAATTTCCACAGCTGTGGTAGGCATTTGCTACATGTCTCGGAACACTCATGTACTACTCCCTTGCTTTACCCTCCAATGATAGATGGAAAACTTTCCACAGCACTTGATCTAGAGAAGCATCCACTAATTTCATGCTCTAGCAAATCATAGACAGTGATTGCAGGTGAATGTAGGGATCTTCTCTTTTCAAACCACGAAATTTAGGAAGAGAGTTAATAAGCAATCCTTTTATCCAAAAATTCACATAAAAATTAGGGCAAGCAATAGTAAAAGGATCATAATTAACATCAGAGCTTGTAGCTTCCCTAAGGTCCTCCTTCTAAGGTTGCCATTATTCTCACCAATTCTGTCCTACTCTCCATTACCGCCATTATCATTGTTTCTAGGATGGTTGGCATCAAGGTTTGGATTTTGTAGATTAATTGAGATTTTAGCCATTCTCTCTCCTTCTAATGATTTACTCTCACTGCTTGACAGGCTAGACTCCACTACCTTACTTGTCCCTTCTACTCTCTTTTCCTTCCTAACTTTTCTCAGACTTTTCTCTATTTCAAGGTCTAAGGTTAGAAGTGTAGTTTTCTGGGGCATACAAAGGAAAATTTCAAAAGAGAATAAAAATGAGCAAAATTGACTTATAAGCTCACAAAGTCAAGTAAAAACATGAGATGCGAGGGATGCAAGTGTGTGTGGGTATATGAAAATATATATGCACAGGTAAAGAAATCTTCAGAACTGCACAGAAAAGTTGGCCGTGGCAAAGTCAGTAGTTGGCCACAGTATAAGTGTCTCAAAAGGGATCCTCGTAAGATCTTGCAAGTTGGCCGCGGCAAAACAAAAAGTTGGTCTCCACGAACTATCACCGAAGGTAGCAAATAGAACGCTGAACTATGCAGGTGTACAATGCTAAGTATGAAAAATGAAAAGAAATCAATGTTGTATTTCCAAAAATTCATATGCTAAGCAAAATGAAAACCTATACTATTAACAGGTGTGAAGCTAAACTATCTAGAATGCAATCTAAGGACTCTTAACCAACTCCAGCAGCAATATGATAGAAGTTAACTTAGAGAACCAATTGCTTGGTTCACCGGCAACAAAGCCATTTGATTCGACCTGATCGTTAAGCTCTTGGAGGCTGAATCAAAGTATTCTAATAATTACTCTATAGGGTTCAACTCTAGGTCATTCACTTAATCGGAACCTAAAATAATTGAATCTAAGTTAACCTACATGTCATGCTGTGCAAACTAATTTGAAGAAAATGTGGGTTTTTGATATTTGAACTCATTAGTAGACTAATTTGAATGTAAAAAAAATGTTTTTGGATATTTAGGGGGTATAGAAAATTGAAGGACAAAAAACGTGAAAGACTAAATAGTGATAAAGTCCCCTTGAAAGTGAGTTTTGGCCATCATCGTTTGAAATTGATTTAAGTGAGAGTAGAAACCACTAAGCTTCAAAATGGTAATCCTTGAAAGACTTTTCAAGTCCAGGATCTTAATCAATGATAAATCTCGTTAAGTGCTCTTAGTGTATGTAGTAGGATTCGCCAATGCAATGGGTCAAATGGATTCTAAAATCATCTCAACATCAAACATAACCCTGCAAGACAAGAGACAATCAAGAAGATTTCAAATAGATATATATGAAACTTCATACATTTAAACTCAAAGTTCTACATAAACCAATCCATCTTACACATAATGAATATCCAAAATTTCATTAAAACCATAATCAAATAGCTTAACTAAAAATCATAAATCCTATACCTAGGATGTATAAATTCATAGCTGAACCATGGATTAAACTACTCCCCTTTTTTAGCCCATTGAACTCCATAATGTGTTTTTGTCGCCTCCTAGGAACTTATCCTAAAATAGGGTTTTTTAAATGGTATTCCAGTCGGGTCATATGCATAGGTAAGTGAGGTTTCAAAAAATGACTCAGGTTTTAGGTTGCTACTTTGAAGTTTTCACCGCGACAAAGTGATGAGTTCACTGCAACCAAATTTTCCTAAAAGGTCTAAGCTATTGATTTGAAGGTTTCACGGCGGCAAAGTGATGGGTTCTCCGCAGCCAAATTTTCCCAAAAGGGTTTGGGCTGTTGATTCACATGTTTTTCCGCAGCAAAGTGATGAGTTCATTGCGGATAACTCATCCCGAAAGGTCTTCTTCCTTGATTTTATGGCTCGGCAATTTCTCAGTCTTCACTCTTGGCTCCACTTTTTGAGTGTCCTACAATAAAAACCAATAGTTTGCAATGTTAATTGTCTTATAAACCAAGTGAATGTAATTACTAATTAATTATGAAAATTTTACCCTCAAACTATATTAATTTAAAACAAGCACTCTTGAACTAAATTAAGCATAATATCTAACAAAAAGAGCTGAAAAGTACAAAAAAACTATAAAAATACTACTGAATATTATTGAAAACTTGGGTTCAATCACACTTTGATGTATTTGTTAGTATTTGAGATCAGATATTGCAGAATGGAAGAGATTCAAATCCCAATGGAGGACCTGGGGCCACGATCATGACAGAGGTCCATTCATTAGGCCATCATCACAAAGAGCACTTCAGTATGGCTATGTGATAACAAACTCGGATCGACTTCTAAACTCAACTTTTTGATAGATATTTCAAAATTTTTGGGCCTAGGTAAAACCTAGTTTTTACCCTAATTAGAAAAGACTACATAGAGAGTGGGAGAACCTAATTTTTGTGTCTCCATTTATTGTCTTGGGAAATATCCAAGGAAGGAGAAGAAAGGGAGAGAAGAGGAGAAAGGAAGAGGGAAGAAGAAGGGCTACTATTTCTCTTGTCTTCTCGACTCATCCTGACATTTTCATTTAATCTTTATTAGTCTTTCTTTTAAATGTATGATATGGATTTGATAGTGTTGCATATGGGTTTCATGATGATGTTCTAAACTCCTTTAGGGATTTTTTTTAAATCAATGTTAATGTGATTTCTTTTGATGTTAATGCATTAGGTATTGTGATTATTTTCTGTATTTGTATGTTTGAGTAACAAATTAATAGAGTGAACGGATAACAAAATGATTAGATTATGTAATAAGAGTTAAATGATCTAATAGATCATACTAATAATCAAATCGATAATTTATATAAAGAGAGTCTCGTGTAAAGAACTATAGTCTATTAGAGGCCTTAAGATCTAATTGGATGTGTGGGCTTTTTATTAATTGAAAGATTATAAATTCCATAATTCAATTAGGGGCTATGATTTAGGGCTTAATGATTATAACTTGAGATAGAGTAATCTACCCTTTGAAAGTCTAGTAACAATGCAGTATTAATGTAAAAGTAATCTTGTTAGCACTTGATGATAAGATAAATCCCTCCCCCCCCCCCCCAATCGACTAATCTTCCTTGTGTGATTTTTTGTTGTTCATTAGTGGTGCTCAATTATGATTTCTTTCTGTTAATTTTACAATTTTGTTTTCAATCAATCCATATTCACTTCTTTACTTTTTTGTTTACTTTTCCCTTTCATTATAGTTATCCTTTAGGCCTTAAACAACTTATAATTCAATTAGTTCACTAACCCCTCAAGGGATTGACACCTCACATACTACATTCATGACCCGTGCATGTAGCATCCCACTTCCACAAAGTATAGCCCTAAACATCTGAGGATATACCTTATGAAAACGACATGTTAGAGCAATCACATTCACTTAATATGGCATAATACATATAAAACAAAATATACAAAAGATCAACTCTTCATTCCATTCATAAAACATATCTACACTGTAGCATTTTACTACGTAATCCATACATACAGTATCAAAAACATATTAGAGTTTACTACTCTTTTCAACATATTCTATATGGAATGAAGAATTATACAAATGTACCGTATCTAAATGCCTCAATATCAGCTAACCCACCATTGGTCCATTCTTGACTTCCAAAATGGATTGAACTAAACTTCTACTAGTTTGTCTTAAGAGCTAAGTCATAATTATATATGAAAATCAACATTTGTAATTTTGATGAGTTTTGTGAACCCAGTGAGTGAACTATCCTCAATGTGCTCACTCATATCAAACATAAGGACAATTCACATTTTAATTCACAAACAAAGCATATCATCAAAAATTTCACATCACTTCACATTTCATCATGCTTCAATAAAAGACAATTTGCATACATCATTTCACATTTCCATTTCAGAATAGTACAATTAATTCATTTCAATCATTCTTATAACACAACTCAGTTTGTATATACAAATGCACATGTGACTCACTTTCATTGTTACTTTGTTGTGACTGAGCATCGTTTTAACTATCCCATATCCATTATAGATACCAAGCTCATTAATAACTATCCTGTATTTGTGCATACCGAGCATATTTTGTATACTGAGCTTGTGGCTCTTATTGTGCATTTATGAGTTTTAAGCTATTTTCATTGGTCACAACTCCTTTATCTGATCATGCATAATAATGTGATGCATCATATCACAAAATATGCCATCAATAACATCCATTCATTATGCACGTTCTCTTTTCATATTCATCAAATCCAAGTTTGGCATTCAACATTTTTATTGAGTACATATATTTCTTTCAGATTCATATTCAATTATGAAACATTTCCAATATAATATTAATTGTTAAACTCCTTGACCATCAATGTCTAGAATTATCACATTCACATCAATAATAATTCAATAAATGAAATTTAAGTAGATACAATCAATCCTAGTGAGAAACATCTAGATTGACTCACAGTAAGCTCCATATAGTTATTGCCTCGACGAATTGGTGGCTGTTGGCATTTGACTTGAGCATCTAAATCATGTAATACACACATTTATACACATTAGTAAGTTGACCATTCACATAAGAATTCAATCATACACATATGTATATATGTTATGTATAATGCATGCTCAATTTGACTTTCCTGCGTATGTATTCTTAAGCACAAGTCTTGATCATCCAAACATTATCACTTGTATATGTTTAGATTGTACTTTGGTTTATACCCCAATATAGAAATTCTCATTCATTCTTACTTAATACACCTTACTCATATCCTTTGGATCACATTTACAATCATATGAACTCCTTTATTCCTATAACTCTCATAAATTTCCAAAATTTATTTACATTAATATCAACAATCCATTCCTTAGTTATAACTTCATTTAACAACCTAAATATATAAAACTCTTTATCTACTTATTCAAGAATTAAACTAGGTTCAATTTAAGCCTCAATTAAGTCTAAATACACCATAGGAAAATATCTTATCATTAGTTGATTCATCAATCACTTAAGAAAGAAGAATGCACGTCCAAGGCCTTTCTGTGGGTTATGAAATCTGAAAATTTCCCAGCCAATCCCTCACTAGTTTTCCAGATTTTAATTCTCACTTACCAACTCAAAACATCTTATGCATATTTCATCATTTATACCTCATTTCCTTATGATTTTCACCTCAATTCCATCTCAATATCATCCATAAAACAATTCATAAACTATGTTTTATCCTCTATACAAAAACAAAACATCAAATGTATCTATACATTCATCAATATTCAGCACTCTTTCATCTTTATTATCACTATCAATCAATCCCTTGAAAGCAAACCTTGAAGATTAATAATATACTTACTTGTTGAACTCCAAAGCTTCTTCAAATCTCTAAATAAACCTAGCTCCTCCACTTACATGATCATCACCATTTCAAGAGCAAGATGGAAATATAAATGGGTTTCATCAACAAGAAGAGATAATAAAATTTGTTGGAGTAGCAAGATGATGATTTTTAGCAAGAGTCAAGATTTTGAGAGTGAGGTGAGTATCATGAATGGAGGGAAAAAATGACGAAGACGAGAGCAAGTGAAAAAAAAGAAAGAAACACAAATGAACATGGTCTTTAATTTAAGTGTGTATTGTATGGGTTAAAATCATGGTGAGTGTCATGACAGTTGTCATGATATTTTCATGACAGTTGTCATGATATTTACCACATTAAGAAATAAGTGTCATTTCTTATGTTGATGCTACCACATGTCTCTTAATAATTAGTCCATTTGTCTCTCAAACTTTATGTCATTTGTCACCCAATTATTTAAGCCTTTTTTTCAATTAATCCTAATGCCACATGTCACTTAATTTATAAGCTTACTCATCCTAATTTTTTCTCCATTTTGCAATTTTATCTTGCCACTTGCCATTTTTCCTAGTCCAAAAATGCACATAAATTTAAAAATATCACAATTATAACAAATAAATTCCAAATCAATACTTGAAACCATCATATTAAAATTCAAGACATAATAATTCACAATTCACATCTCGAATCATGTATGTCAATTGAGTGCATATATAGTCCTTGTAATGTGTACAAAAATCAAAATTCGTATATGTATACGAATGGTTTGCATGTGAATGCAATGCACCTCAATATTCTATATACTATTTCTAATGCTCAACAATCTAGGGTTCTAACCCTTAATATGAAAAAATGGGATATTACAGTGCACCTATAGTATTTTGAGGGATAAGAAATTGTAAAAATTGACCACTAAATCAAACACTACTCAAAATAGCTAGACCTACAACTATAGTAGTGATGAGTATAGGTGGAACCCACTGAGAGTGTTCAGTTAGCTTTTGTTATTAAAAGAATTGATGTTGAGGATATGGGGGTTTGGATTAGGTTAAAATAAAATAGAGTGAAACTAAAATAATGGAATAAAATTAAAGAAAACATTCAAAAATGATAAAAAGTGATGAATTCGTTATAGACCTAGTCATTGTTTCAAACTCGGCCTACACATAGCCAAACATGCTTCATTGAATGGTTATTCTTATACCTCTCCTAACAACTATTAATTGCTTGTTAATGATAAGCTCCATTAACCCTAATTTTCCCTTAGGTCCTACTTAATTAAGAGATGGTCGTTACTTAAACCTAGCAATCGAACAACCTAGGATACGATCTCTAGATTTAATTAGATAGTCACATTACAAATTAGGAAAGAAAATTAATTAAGGCAATAACCACACAAGCTCAGGTCATTTAACCTAGGTTATGTTATCCTTAATGATTCAACACCAATCAAAAACACAACAATAACGAATTGTGTCCCTAATGATCTAAAACCGTTAGTTTCTACAAATGAATTTCAACATAATAATTACAGATTATATTGATGATTATAGCAATATCCAAACACAACAATTACAGATTGTGTTTAAGATTCTAATAATGGGTTCGTATATAAACAATATAACAATGATAAGAATAAAGATTATTCATACATGAAAACCCAAATCCATAAGCATAGGATAACATAATCAATCCCCAAAGAGAGAAAGAACAACAAAAACAACGAAAGAAATGCTTAATTTGGGTTATCACCTTTTAACCAAGTCGGGAAAGTCTATCCCTCTATAGGTCTCCAAAGGATGAGAGTTCTAGCCCTTTGTCGCCTCTTAAAACCCCCAAATCATTTTCTCCAATCTTTCATAACATCTCTATCGTCAAAATGATGTATTTATACCCAAAACTACGTTTTCAGGTGAGCTAGTAGCATTTTACGGGCTTTCTTTGTGGAATCATAGGCGTGCATTTGAGTCATGGTTGTCATGGGCATACATAAAGTGTCATGTACATGATGAATAAGTCATGGGCGTGACTAACATGCTCACGCCTATGACTTTTATGTCATCACCATAAGTCATTTCTAACACTCTTCATTCTTGATGTTTTCAACATATACTCTTCATTTTAAGCATTTTCTTGTCTCCTTTTGCTCTAATCTGTCACCTTGCTTCAGGAAGACATGTAAGTATTAATCTCAAGAAGACAACTCAAATAAAATTCTTTTAACTTGCATTTTCTCTTTCACTTCAGAATTGTACCTAAACCCAATATGAACTAAAGTCGATGCCTTAAGCATTTCATGTCATTAAACACTAAGTGTTATGAAATAAATGCATAATCAATTAAACAAATATTACTATCTCTACTTAGCATTTAACTTTTTGGATTCCTCATTGTGCCTTGTGATGTCCAAATTGATGTTTCTTTTATCTTACATCCAAACTTCCTTCTCTTTTTTTATTTTTTTTAATTTCATGTGATTAGGTAACACAATCACAAGAAAAGGTAATAATTTCTTAAAACAAAGGAGTTAAAAAATTCAGAAACTAATTCCTCGAAAATGGCACCAAAAACTTGTTCAGCAAGTTTTACCTAATCTAAAACTTTCAGTATCCATAAGTATACAAATCGTAAACTTGTAGTAATTGAGGTATTGATCCCACAAGGAATTAACTAAAACTAAATGAACCTAATTTTTTCTAAGTATTTGAAATGTGATTTAAATGAAAATAAGCAATCATAAATTAAAGTAATCGAGTAAAATTAAGCACCTAACCTTTTATAAATGAGCTACCACTTAAACAAAAATGATCAACTATGAAAGTCTAGGGTTAGTCCTGTTGTTATTTTGTTCCTTTGACCACTTTTGATTCAACTTGTTGTTGATCCTAGATTTCTAAAGGGTTGATTATTCTCTCTCAAGACCTAATGATTTAAGGTCAATTAATAAAATTTAATTGACAACGAAATTCCTAATTTATAATCTCTCAACTAACAAAAATAGCCTAACGTTCCTACTCGTTTTTAAGGAATCTATCAGATAATCAAGTTCTGACACAAGATCTCTCTTTGTAGGATTATCAATTAGATGTTTGCATGACTTATCTCGTTAACTAACCACATCAGATTACTGTCAACCCACTCCCTCAATTTATTTTTGGAGTATAAGCAAACACAAATATCATAACGTCCAAAACATTTCATTGAAATAAAAAAGGTTCAAGTCACAAAATAAGTCAATGATAAATCCTAATATGAAATTAAACATCATCAACGTGTGTAACATCTTCAAATTCAGTTCACATATCAATTTTAATGAAAATAACAAAAGGAAAGAAAGAAAAACTTAAACCAGACCTAAATCTGCAAATTCGAAAAATACTGGACAATTGATGCTCCTCTTGATCTTCCTTAGATTAATGATAGGTGTTTAATTATTGATACATTTAATCATTTACACTTAGTGATTAATGATAAAAAAATTCTTAAGATATTCACTTTAATTCATATATGATTTTAGGTACAATTTGGATGCAAAGAAATTAAAGTGAGTCGAAAGTAATACATTTGGTCGTTTTTTTAAAGATTAATTTTCACTTGTCTTTATGAAGCAAGAATAAGTAAAAGACAAGAAAATTAAGATGATTAAGAAATATAGGTATCGGCTACTATGCATGAAAATTTCAAATTTAATGGAGCAGTAAAACAATAGCATGGAGATAGTAGAAAAGGAAGAGAAGCAAAACGACAGTGAAGCATGAAGAAAACGTAGTCTTCATTTTACGTAGATAACATCTACGTTTAACGTAGACAGCCAGCTGCATTAAACACAGTGTTCAATAGGAGAAGGTTGTAGGGTTATAAACAAGAATGAATAGTATATGTGGACCAAAAACTTAATTCGTCACATCAAGCAACAGTAGCTAGGCGGCTAGGGAGAAAGTAGAGAAGAGTGGCGAGATAAGAGAGCTATGAGAGAAGGATATGTGAATAGTGGAGATGGACCTTAATCTTTAATAGTCAAATCAGTGAATAGTGAGAGAGGAGAGCTTGTGGCAGTGGAGGCATTATAAGGGGTCTTTGTTAGGGTTATTTTTGTAGGGGCTTAAGCTTTTTCTTGGGAGACTGATAGAAGGCTATGTTTATGACACCGGTTCAGAGGTGATATCGACGCTGACTGTAGCACCCCCTTACCGTAGGGTACACATCGGGACGCCCGCAGGTCGCTCTGACACGTATCCCACGATAAAGGTGC
>JAOSBO010011447.1:0-12919 GCA_027563915.1 Erythroxylum rotundifolium
AATCGAAGACATGTTTGCTAAAAAGAAAACTTAAAGGATGAAGAGAAGAAGGGCGTACCTAGTTTAGAAATGAAGTCAGAAATGTAAACGGTGGTAAAAGGTGAATTTCGGTGACTGCAAAGAGAGAGAGAGTGAAGACAAAGATGCAGAACTGAGTACGCAAAATAGAAAGTGAATGAAATTCGTCGACCCCGAGTAGTTATAACCAACATCAACTGAACGGGCGTATCAATCAGAGTCGGACGCGTGGCAAAATCTGAATCGCGCAAATTAGGGTTATAAAGTGCGCCAAACGACGCGATGGTTGAAAGGACACCCAGGACAGCTGCGCAGTAGTTAAAAGGACGCCTCATTTCAAGCAACAGTTAAAGGAACACCTCGTTTCAAATCTTGGAAACCTGTCAGAGGGCACGCACCGTCAAAAATGATTAAACCAAGAGCGTTCATTTGCTAGGAATCGACATTCAGACGATCGACATTCAGCCGATCGACATTTAGTCGATCGATCTTAGCACGAGCTATCATACACTGAGTATTGAAATCCGACCGATCGGGCCTATCACGAGATGTTATACAGACGGCCTGCATAATCCTTGTGTACTCCTTCTACCCTTCTCCTTGATCAGACTCGAGGAGTAAGGGGGCTTATGGTTGGGTCGGTCGTGCTAGGCCCAAGCACAGACTTAGAACGGCGAGTGGATCGAGCACCCATCACTGGATGATTGACCTAATTCCTACAGGTATTAACTATATAAATTCATCACCTCATCATAAAAAGGGTACAACTATAAAAAAACCTAGTATTCTTTATTCATTAGCCGCCAAAACTCTCCCAAAAAGTCTAACTTGACCGTCGGAGGGGCCTACCGGTAGTCAACCCCTGGTGTGCCTTATTGTTTTGCAGGTGTTTCAGTACTCAAATCAACCAATCCTATGGATCCAAGTAGCAGCGCCTAGCCTCACCAAAATCAGACAGAACCAAAATCCTTTTCACTTACTCTCAATACCAAGTAGCATTCTTTATAAAAGATGCAGCGAAGGTTAAACTTTCGGTAGTTTAACCAAAATTTCATATATCAGGTTTCTTTATGGATTACATTTGGAAAAGTTGACGTAAATCATGATACAAGGAAAACTTTGAGAAAAAAACAGCTGGATGAATGGTATTACAATGCTTTAATTACTATCAAATAATTTAAGATGGATGTTTTCAGCTAAACTAAGGAATTCAATAATTGATGCTAATAATAATAGTATTTTAAATGAGGATTATTATCCATAAGCAATTGCTTCTATATCGCCCACAATTATAATTATTTATAGTAATTGATCAATTACTATAAATAATTTAAAAGCTAAGAAGATAAATAACATCAAATATGCATTTTAAATGGAAAATCAGAATAATTGACAAGGAAAGAGGAGAGAATGTTAGGGTTTCTCTCGTAAATGATTATGGAGATCAAACATAAGAAGTTTCCATTAACCAATATCATCAACATAGTTTAGAGTTAGAACGCATCGACTATGAACTACATTTTTATATAATAGAACCAAATCTAGTTCGAAGAACTTCACAATCAGCAACTAAAACGAAACCAGGGGAAAAAAAGACTGAAATGAGATTAAAAAAAGATATAAAAAGGACTGTTTAACTTACCGAGAACAGTTGATGAAACAAACAAACAAGCAAGAAAGATGAGGTTTAGTCGATCTAGAAGCTTCTGCATTTAACAACCAAAAACCCTCTTACGCTTCAGCGACATCCCAAGATCTAGGTACGTTTCACTTTTTCGTCAATTGCAATATTCCTCCAATGCAGGTATATGTCTATTCTCATCTGATTGAAGATCTTACTCCCCTAAAAGCTCTCTGATTTATCTCTTGCCAAATTCCTAAGGCCAGGTAAGACAACCAATTTTGAATATTAACTGCCCACTTTAGCTCTGGGTCAATCACCATCTAGCTTAGGGTTATGTTATCTTCCAGTTGCTTGATCCATTGGTTCTCCTTTTCGACGTCCCTTTTGTCACATGTTTACGAGTAATTTACAAGTAATCTTTGGGCTCTAGTAGCTCGAACCTAAAATGTGAGCACATAGACCATTCAGTAACACTCTTGGTCTCCACAACCTTTGAGAAGATCAGAACATTTTGATGGTAAATATCAATGGCGGGGATCAATCCTTCAGTTGTCGTAACTTTGTTGTTGAGATTATTTTTGCATTTGACAAGAGGATACGCGTTAGAGAACAACGTTCGATGACCAGCGACGAACGTGGAGGCCAAGCCGTTGACGAGTGGATCATCAATCGACGACCACGTGGAGGTGCAAATGTTTTTTCAAAGACTTTCCTACATGGAGAGATGAAACTCTAGTGACGCGTAGCCAATGGAAGTGAGTGTCGGTCCGTCTAGGAGAGTCAAGATTTGAGTCTGGATAATGTCTGGGTGGAGACCGGAGATATTTCCTTCAACGCCGGATGATTCTGGCGATAATTGATAAAGAACATCCACTGAATAATTTTTAGGTTATGAAATTAGAAATGAAGAGAATTGGAAATCAAAGGAGTGGAGAGTACGAGATAAGAGTATTTATAGGTCGGGAGCAAGTCTACTTAACGAGTAGAAGTAAATGGTTAAAACAGGAAGGAGTTAGGTGCTTGTAAAGGCCACAGTTGTTTGTGGTGCGAAATATCTTATAAGCTTCGTAACTTAGTTACATGCGTGTTATGTTTAGCTTTTTTCTTATTTCTTGAGATATAATATATTGATTAATACGAGCCAATTTGAAGTAGAGACCCACTATTTTTATCCTATAAGTTAGAAGAAGAAAAAGAATAGAGAAAAGTTGAATTTTGTTTGATTTTGAAAATTCTTAGTATTTATTCTCATTGTCTATGTAGCATGTAAATTTGTTTTTTTTAATCTTATGGTAACAAGTTTAATTAATAAAAATAATATTTTTGTAAAAATATAAAAAGAATACGACATAGAAGGTCATAGGACCAGGGTTATTCCTAGATGCATAATTCCTACAAATTATAAAAGGTGTTAATTCTTGTCCCGTCAATTAGAAATTTTATAAGTTTTAGATTCCTTTTTAGTATATTTTTAGACAAATTTTGTTGACTTAAATAAATGTCTAAAAACTCTACCAATGCTTATATTATTTAAGACACTTATTAGATGCGTCTAGGCATAAGCATCTAAAATTTCCTTATTTTTTGTAGTGGGTACATTTGACGAAGAATTTACATTTCGTTGCCAAATGTTAAACATTTACTATGAAAATAAAATAGTGTCACAAATTTTCAATATTTTGATATCATCACCAATACTAAACCTTTTACCTTTTTTTGACGGTCAAAACTATCGTTGCCTATCACTCCAATTTCGCTACCAATTATACACAATGTTGCCAAAACCTAAGCATTTTCTTTACATTCTTAATTTTCTTAATTGATTAACATGTATATGTTTTTCCTATTAGCAATAACAAAATGAAAAAAAAATTTTACTCTTACATATGGAATTGTTCCTGATTTGTTTAATTTTTGGGAATGACTCTTCTTTATTTTTAATTTGGTGGATGAAAAAAATAAAATGGGGAAATTTTTTAAAATTGTATCTTCTTTTTGTTATCAGTTAAATTAATAAGGATTGCAAACGACATTTCATTTAAACCAAATTCATCACTAACATGACATCATATACGTACCCTTTAACCCTTAATCTACCGTTAACCTTATTATTTGCATAAAAAGATATATTTAATTTAAATACCCGGGGGTTTTTGTAACGTAGTAGTTTTAGTCACAGAAGGCCATTTCCTCAACCAACCACCATACTTAGTCGCAAATGGTAGGCAATTTGCTACCAAATTTTCACATCATCGCCCAAAACCAAAGCAATCTCTTGACTTTCATAATTTTCTTAATTAATTAATTTCTATGATGTATTCCTAATACATCATACAAAATGTTAAATTAATCTTCTCACTTATATAAGCAATTGTTTTTCATTTTCTTAATTTTTTGGAACGACTAATCTTTAATTTTAATTTGTTAGAAATAATATTCTAATTATATTATAATGTCTTGTAAATTATTATAATTTAGTTTTCCTAAATTACAATAATTAAAATGTATAATTTTTTAAATACGTTTTTTGAAATTATAATAATCAAATTCTATAATTTTTTAAAAATTGTAAGCCAATTATAATTTAGTTGAACGATCAACAAATTAATTTGCAAATAGTTTTCAATTGAATAATTTAATTTTTAATTCAAATTATGTTTTATTTGTAATAAGAAAATAAATGTATTAAAAATTATTTATGAAACTGCAGGCTTTGGCGACGAACTATGTATTACTCGCTACATTTGACGTTTGTCGACGAAATATAACAGATCGTAGCAAATTATTTAATAGTCCTTCCAAGCAACAATGGTAAACAATAAATGACATCGTTTACCTAAACAACAAAAATGACATCGTTTTGTATTAGGTTTTAATGACAACCATAATAAAAGGCTACTCCAATCTTGTTCAACCGTCAACATTTCTCAAAATCCTCTCTTCTATTGGGTTTTGTATTGTGGTCATCACTATTGAAGAACCATTATTAACTGAATCAGTATTATTCTTTTGTTTTATTTTCATCAACGAAGTTGTGCTAAGTTTAACTTATACTTTTAGGTGTTTATTATGAGTTCTTAATTATGCATTTGATGTAAGAGTTATGTTTATGTTTGTGTTTCGGACATGATTTATTATCTGTCTTTATTATTTGTATATGGGTTGGCTTCTTCCCAGCGACCTTTAACGCTTCCCTCATCAAAGCTTCTTAACTATTTGATGAAAGGTCTTGAAGAGTATTTTACTTTAATTCATTTCCATTAATAGTAATATGGCCCAATATAGATAATACTATATTTCTGTACATCAAGAACATAGTCATGTCTATTCTACTTTAAATTCTAAATTTGCATGTGATACAAACTACATAATAGATTTCTGAAATTTTAGTAAAGGTAACTTTCATATCATTAGGCACATTGAAGATGTATAAGTACTAAACTAGACTGCTTTCAATTATCATCGAAATTGGAGTTGAACATATCATCATTTTATTCTAAATCGACATATGCAGAATATAGCTCTTAACATAATTAATAAAAGAATTTGAACATGATGACTAGTTCCAGATGACCGCAATTCATTCCATTGGGAGGAATGTGGCAAAATTGTCTCTATTGAAAAATAAACAATGCAGAAAAATCTCCACTTCATACACTAATCATCGTTTGCCTTCCATGGCCGATCTTTTTCTTAAAGGTGTATATTATCATCTGAACAGCATCACTTTCCTTATTATGTACATCTCATTTCCATGGCTGATCTTTTCCTTCAAGGTGTATATTATCATCTGAACAGCATCACTTTCCTTATTATGTACATCTCATTTCCTTTTATAATGCTATTATATATATTCATATTTGATGGCATATACTACATGTTTTTCTAAGCTTCCTTTAATCTTGAAAATTACATGTATGCCTATGGAGGTGGGAGTAATGTCACAACAGTTTGTAAAAGATTAGAGAAATCAATTGTTTTTGGAAAAGCCATCAATTCTACAGACTTCATCTAGCCATTCATGTATGCATGTCACTCCAATTTCAATTCGTTCAACTGTTTACTAATCTGACAATATCTCAGTTCTATACTTATTGTATTTTAGGTAAACCGTTTAGTACTAGCAGTTCATCTTGAGAACTTGTCTTCCATACTAAATCTAGTGACTCATTTACTGTATCCTCTATAAGTTTAGCTATAGCAGAAAAGTTGTTACAAGAGGTGTGAAAAAACCTTACACATGAGCAAAGAACTATTATTGCTTTAATTGATGCCTTCGAACGTGCAAGGACCCTTCTCGGGAATCTAGACATCAGGGACTCATTTACCTTTACCAACTCTCATGTCACTTGGAATTCAAAAAAATAACTATATCATTGTCATCTATCCATGCAATCAATTGTATCTGTAAGAATTTGTCAAACAACCTCTCTACTAGTTAGGGGTCAAGCAGTGTACTATTAAGTGTGGGCTATTATTGTTCTTGTTCTATGACTGTATGGATTGTTAAACTTCTAATTCAAAGTTCATACCACCCTATTATATTGATACAATTATTTAAATTTTTATAACTAATTTTTTCAATATTAGTAAATATTAATGATTAATTAATACTACTATTTAACAATTAAAATTATGTTATGTTTGTTATTTTAATAATACGTTGTAAACATTTAAAATAAATCTCCAATAAAACATATCTTAACTATGATAGATTATAAAATGTTAGTTTAACAATTTTAAAAAATGTCAACTCTTTGGTGACGATTTAAGCAAATGGTCACCAAATGTATTGCAAATTGTTGTAGAACCTTTGGTGATGATTTCAAGAAATCGTCATCGATTGTAATTGTCACTGAATGTGTAACATTTGGAGATGATTTTCAAAATTCGTAACCGAATGTTGATCTTTTGGTCGTGCTTCCAAATATCGTCACCAATTGGTCACTTTTAGCAACAATGTTAAAAACGTAGCATAAAATCAAACGTCTTTTTACTGATGATTTTGTGTAATTGTCACCAATTGTGAACCCTTTGGTGATGATTTCAGACATTGGTTACCAAATGTTTAACAAATTATGCTGACAATTTTTTAAAAGCATCACCAAAAGTTCACTCAACGACAAATTTCAAAAATTGTCACCCATTGTGGATCATTTTGTGACGATTTTTGTTAATCGTCACTAAAGATTCACCATTTGGCAATGATTTTTGTCATTCATCACAAAATGTTGTTCCTTTTGTATCACATTTTTAGTTAGTCACTAAAGGCTAATTTTAATGACGATTTGTAAAATCATCGCAATATGATAACTTTTGCCAATAATTTTTCAAACGTCACAAAAAAGTAGCTAAATGTTTACTTTGTTGTAGTCTAATAACTCCATGTTAATTTAAAATGATCCAACTCGTTAAGTAGCAAATTATACTAAAGGTTGATTTATGGATGATTTAAATCTGGATTTGAAGTATAATGAAGATGGATTTATACTAAAGAAGATGTTAGTATAGTGTTCTTCAATTGAGAAAGACTAGGACTATATAAATGACAATGTATGATAATTTCTGGTTTGATTTTTTATGCATGAAAGATAACGATTTGTGAGCTATCAATTGACTAATTTTGAACTAGAATTGGAGAGGTTACTGGTGAGGAATTGGAGTATGATTAAGGTCTAATAGAGGTATAATTGATGAACTAATAAGTGGATGTTTTGAATTTGGTATAAAGATGCCAACATCTGGAAAACTAATGAAGGAAATGGAAGGAGACTTTTGAATAACCCATCCCACAATCATGGGAAGAAATACAAGATCGTGGGAATTTCATGGCAATGAAGAAAATGTTCTTTTGTGTGATTCTTGAACTAATTAAGGATAAGTTACTTAACTGTGATGCATTTGCACTTGATTGGGGCTTAAAATGAACCTAATTTGATGTTGGAAAAGTTAGTTAAATGTTTGACAAGTTTTCACTGATAATTGATATTATACTTTAAGGAAAAGATTGTTTGATATCAATGTATCCAATTTTGCATTGTACAAGTGTTAAAGGAAGGAAAATGTTCATATGAATGCAAATGTATTCTAAAGGATATAAATAATACATTAGGAATGAATGAATGAGAATTGGAAATTTTGTGAATACTTGTAATAATAGAAAAGAGTTAACAAATGTATGGTTACTGAATTGAGCATGATCAAGTATACTTGAGGTATTAACCTAATGGCAAACTAGCTATGTACAAGCTATGATGTTGAATGATCATGAATTATGATTAAGGAACATGCCCAGGAAAGTCATTGAGCATAAATTGATTATGGCACATATATATGTGCGTGATTGAATATATATTTGATTAATCAACTTTGTCATATGAATTATATGTGAATTATATGATTTTAGATGCTTAAGTCGAACACCATCATTCGGAAATTACCGAACCATCTAGGCAGTAACGTAATTTGGATCATACTGTGAGTAACCTAGATGTTCTCACTAGGATTGTTATATTTCTGTTTAACTCCCAGTTATTGAACTGTTAATAATCTAATTGTGATAATTCTAGACATTAATAGTCAGAGGAGTTTGATATTTAGGAATGTATTGGTAGTGTTCTAAATGAGCACGATATCTACGAGGGATATAGGATAGTGAAAGGCATTTGGTTACAACAAAATAACAACGAATGCGGAGTCTCATATGCATTTTCATTTGTACATATATGATTATGAATCCATTTCTAAAATTGTGATAATAAAGTGATATGCCATATTTGTGTATTTGTTGATAATGTGATTGATTAGGATATGCATGATCTGAAGGAGTATATGAAATGTGTGACATTCATCATGTCTTATTGTGATGAGAAATGTTATGACTATGATTGGATGTGAGATATTTTTGAGTGAGCACATCAATGATGGTTCACTCACTGAGTTCGTAAAACTCATCAAAAATTACAACGTGGCTTTTCAAGTACGAGAAGGAGACATAGTTTCTAAGACAGATTAGTACTATTGATTTTCGACTAAAGAATGGCTCAAAGGTTGGTCAGCTCACATCTGAGGAGTTATAGATTGTGTATATGTAGTTCTCATTTCATGTAGATCTTTTGTATAAAGAGTAGTAAACTTTTAGATACTTTGATGATGTAAATGTTTGTTTTAATGACTACAGTGTAAATTATGTTTGTAAATGAAATAAGGAGTTAAGCCTTTTAAGTTTTTAGTTATTTTATATGATGCCATATAAGAGAACATGACTACTCTAACATGTCATTGTCATAGGATATGTAATTAAATATCCTCTGGATGATTGAATATATACTTTATGGTACTAGGGTGCTACATGTCAGATGAACGACGCATGCGCAACGCGCACTCGCCCCTTGCCACGCACATGCGTGATGCCTGTTGACGTCAGCGCTACAGTGCTGCTGATGTTAGCACCAGATTTTTTTAACAAATTATCAGAATTCCCATAAAGTTGTCCTTGGTCCTTTTGGGTCAGTTTTCGAGTCGGGGGAATTGCATATATTATGTATTCAGCTCACAGGTATTTCATAATATGTGCGATCAGATTCTGCGTATAGATATTGCTTTATATCATAGTTATCCTACATTTATACTAATCTTTACGATCTTTTGTCTGCAATCCAAGTTGGCATTATATTTCTCCAAGGTGTCCATACCCAAAATCACCTCTAATCCTCCCATCCTCAATGGCATTAGATTCACCACTAATTGTTCCCCTCCAATATGTTTCACACAGTCTCTGTATACTTGACTAATAATAATACATTGGCCAATTGGAGTACTCACCATCAAAGGAGTATCCAATGGGCTTAATTCTCTACCATGCACAGTTCTACTTAAAGACACAAACGAATGGGTGGAACCCGAATCATTCAATACAATTACAACATCATCAATTAATTTAGCTGTACCAGTCACGACCTCCGGAGCTGTCTTTGCCTCTTCCCTTGTCATAGCAAACACTCTGGCAGGTGCTTGTCCCCTCGGTCTCCCTGGAGGGTTCCCTTTCCTGGCCGCATCAGAACTGCCCACTTCCATTACTATTCTGTGTCCCACTGTCTCAGCCCTCTTTAAAGCTTGCCCCTGACTTCTCTCATGACTTGGACTCCGAGGGTACTCTCTTGCCATGTGTCCTTTTTCCCCGCAATTGAAGCACGCACCAATCAATCGGTAACATTCCCCTCTATGAAGCCTTCCACAGTGATCACATTTGGGAATGGGTGGCTTATCCCCATCTTCCCCCCTACTACCTCCCGCTGTTGAGGCTTGATGTGAGACATCTTTCATCTATCTAGGCCTACTTGCTCCACTGCTCCTCCCCTCAGACCGTGCAAGGAAAGTCCTAGCACTCCTTTCTGACATAGGAGCACCGCCTCTTCTCTTAAGTTGTTCTCTCCCATTTCTCTTTTTGTTCACATCACTTTTGATGTTCTTCACATTTTCCACTCTCAATGCTGCTTCAACCAACTGTTGGAAGTCGCAGAAATTCTGTGCCACCAATTTCTCTCTGATGGCCAAGTGCAGCCCCAGTTCAAATCTTCGGCACCTAGCCGCTTCGCTCATCATTAACTCAGCTACATACTGGGCCAATTGTGTAGATCGGTGCTCATACTCACTTACCATCATATCCCTCTGGGTGAGGCTCAAAAATTCTCTCTGCTTTTGATGGATGTACACTTCAAAAAAATACTTCTTCTTATAAACATTCAAGAAGTCCTTCCAGGCCAACCCTAATGGCTTCATTTGACTTTCCGGGACACTCTCCCACCAATGCAGAGCATCCCCTTGTAGTAAACTCGCAGCATATTCAACCTTCTCGTCATCTTCACAATCCATCTGCTCCAATATCTGTCCCGCCTTTCTCAACCATATCTCAGTTTCCTCGAGATCAATGGTCTCGTAAAAGTCCACTACTCCATACTTCCTCAACTTGACAAACTGCTTCCCCTTCTTAACTGGGGCTGGAGCAGAAGATTGTGACATCTATCCAACAGCTTGGACAAACGCCTGAGTGAAGGCTTAGACTATCCTCGAATCCAAGGTAGGCACTTGTTCTGACAGAACAAGTGACTCCCGCGTCTGTAAGCGAGAGGGCCCAATATTGTGCCCTACGGAAGCCTCAGCATCTCCTGGGGCTCTAGACTCATCCGTGCCTTCCTCTCTTAGTGGAGGGCCAGGTGCAACCGATCCTTACAATATTCCTCAAAGTATCCTTCGATGAGGCAGCATTTCATTCCTTCAATAGAAACACTAACGATTAGCTTATATTCTATTTCAATCCTATTTCTTATATGTATGTATGATATGCATGTCACTTAACACAGTCAATCAATTAGTCACATAGCATAATAATTTGTCCTACTATGCATTTTAAGCCTATGGAAAACCTAAGCTCTGATACCAAGCTTGTTTGACCCCTTTTTAGAATCCAATCTTCGGAGTTATACTTAAGCACATTACCTTATAGGTTCCTTTTGATGAAACCTCATTATTTGTCATAAAGTTGAGAACTGGGTGCAGTACAATGGGGGAAGAATGTAAAATTTTGTTTTCTGAATTCGAGGGCAATACTGGATTTGTTCTAGGCTAATTAGAGAAAGGAGTCTTCTAAAAAGTTGTAGATCTTTCCTTTATCTTTCCAACGGTATATAGTATGAAAATTTTGGACATTGGAGTTGAAAGTTATAGTCCTTATAAGGGAAGGTGTTCAAGAGTGAAGTTGTATCTTCTATGTTTTTTTTTTGTGATGACGACATCTTCTTCTATGATGACGCCATTTTCTTCTACCTTTTTGCTTCTTCTACTTTTTCTATTTGGTCTACTTTTTCAGTTCGTCTACTTTTTCAGTTCGTCTACTTTTTCACTTCGTCTACTTTTTCACTTGGTTTACTTTTTCACTGGGTCTACTTTTTCACTTGGTGTACTTTTTTACTAGGTCTATTCTTTCAGCTCGTCTACTTTTTCACTGTGTCAACTTTTTCACTTCGTCTACTTTTTCAATGGGTCTACTTTTTCATTTCGTCTACTTTTTTACTGGGTCTACTTTTTCTCTTGATCTACTTTTTCAATTGGTCGACTTTTTCACTGGGCCTACTTTTTCACTTCGTCTACTTTTTCACTGGGTCTACTTTTTCACTTCATCTACTTTTTCACTGGGTCTACTTTTTCACTTTTTCACTTCGTCTACTTTTCCACTGGGTCTACTTTTTCACTTCGTCTACTTTTCCACTAGGTCTACTTTTTCACTTCGTCTACTTTTTCACTAGGTCTACTTTTTCACTAGGTCTACTTTTTCACTTCATCTACTTTTCCACTGGGTCTACTTTTTCTTTTGTTCCATTTTCGACCCTCCAAACAATAAAATTCTTCTTCATGGTCTTCATGAAAGCTGTAGACCTTGATGGCTTGATTCTTGAACTATTGGATTCATAAGACATTGCTCTACATCTACAACAAAAACCATAGCCATATGAAGTGAGGTGAGAAAGATTGAGTGAAAAACTTTGGATGGGTATAGTGTGTGTTCTTAAATACTATGAACTGGTGTTATTCCACTGAACATACTTCAGTATTTTGATGATTTCTATATCGGTAGAGCTCCAAATGAGATGGTTTCTGATTTTTTTGTAAACTAGAGACATGGAGCTACAAATGGTATGACGAAATTGGAATCTAATTCAGTTTCTAAAATGTTTAAATTTCGGATAAACGTTGTGCTTAGTATACTGATTTGGACAAGAGCAGTCCAAAAATGTTTGAAGTATATCTTTCGAATCACTAAACCGAATCGAATGATTTTGGTGTCATTAGAAACTTAAGACAAAAATGAGAGGGAATGAAAAAGAAAGTTTGAACTAGCTTTACCTAAATATCAACATATACATCAACTTAATACAAAATACAAAAGGATGCTCATGTTTGACATGTCTATAAAGCCATCCAAAAATAGTCACTAGTTTAGTACAAAAGATTTCTAGCTATCTTGGAGTTCTGAATGCCTTGCAAAGATCACTAATCTTCTCATTCTGAACCTGAGGAGGGAAAATTATGGGTTGAGCTACACAGCTCAGTGGCGAAAATATTTATAACCATTAGCAACGAGCCACACAATCAAACATATATAGGTATGCACCTCTTATCTTATTCTAGAATGATAGTTCAGCATTTACAATTTCAATTCACATTTCATAATTCAATTCATCATCACATAACACTCAATTTGCATCATAACTTAACATA
>JAOSBO010011497.1:0-12914 GCA_027563915.1 Erythroxylum rotundifolium
TTGAAAGGCCATTGTAGCTTTGTAAAACCCTTTGTTTCGAGGGTATTGAAAATGTGATTGATGAAAATTAGTTGTAAGTAATATATTAACAGTATGATGAAGCAAAGATATGATATTGGAAATAGCGCAAGTCTTATGATATATATATTCCGATTAAGAGTGGGGTCCCGAGCAAGAATATGAATCGATAATGATCAAGAGTTGGACTTCAGAAATGGGGTCCAACATAAAATGTTGTTTCGCTTTATAAATATTTTAAATTACATTATTCTTAAATAAATTTAGTTTTATACTTACAATCATTGTTAATAATATTAAATTGGTAGTCATATATTTGGCTACCAATTTGTTAAATCATCGCCAATACTAAACTTTTTCATAGACTTTTAGATTTTGCTAAATTTTAAATATAACATAAACATAAATTACTATAGAAGTTATATGTAATAAATACATACCATATTAAATTACGAAATCATATATATTAAAGAAATTAATAAAAATATAATTGACTTTTTTCATTAAATTTATTTTTACACTTATACAATCATTGTATTATTTTTAATAAATATTAATGATTTAGAAAAGAAGTTAACGTGTTTTGATCTTATTAAAATTAAAATTATGATTCGTTGTCAATGAAAATGTAGCCAAAAGTCCCATATGTTATTTTTAACTAAATTGCTATTATTATTATCAATATGGTAATTAATATAATGTTATATGGATGTATGGTTAATAATTGTAACTAGTATAATAATTTATGAATTATTACATAATTTATAAAATTTCTCATTTCATATGTAATATGCATTACTCTATTTAGTAATAATTATCTATTTATTATATAAAAATTTTATACTATAACATATAATTTATATATTATATATAATTATGTTAGCCAAAGTTGAACCCAAATGGTAATGGCAAAGCATTTGGTGACGTGATTTTAATCCTCACTAAATGGTTTATTTCTTTCAACTTAATCGAAAATGACATGGTTTACTTTAACAACAATTGGCATCGTTTTCTCCTAGGTTATTAACAAGAAAACAAAGTTGTCTTCGTTCTCGTCTTAGCCATTATATTTTCTCTTTGTAACCAGTTGAAGAAGCATGATCTCCTATTTTGTGGTCGTCTCCTGTCTTATGGTCCTAACCGTCAATGAAGCATCGTATGCTGTGTTGGTATCTAATGCAACACCTCCATGAGACACCTCCCTGTACATCCTGAGGACATTCAGGAATATACACCATGAAGGGGGCAGGTTAGAGCAATCACATTCACTTAATATGGCATCAATATTAAAACATAAATATTCAACAGATGAACTCCTCATTTCATTTATAAAAACATACTTAAAAATGCAGGTTTTCACTCTATGATCCATACATCTATACAATATCCAAAACATTTGAGTGTTTACTACACTTTACATCATGTTCTACATAACATTAGATCTATACAAAAACAATTGATCTAAAGCCCACAATCTTAGCTAATTGACTTTTGACCTATTTTCTGAATCTAAAATGTAGTACTAGACCTCTTCTAGAACGTCTTTTAAGCTAGGCATTCTTCCTCATACCTGAAAAGCCACATTGCATTTTTTATGAGATTTTCAAACTTAGTAAGCTAACCATCATCAATAGGCTCACTCATATCAAAACACATAACAATTCACATTTCAAATTTCGGAAATAGGTCACATAATCACATATTGCACATTATTTCACAATTTAATTTCAGTGCAGTTTAAACAACTCATTTCCAATCTTGCATTTAGTACACATCAATTTGTATATGCAATAAGCATGTGATTCACTTTCAATTATTATTTTGTTGTGACCAATTGCCTTTCCAATTGTCCCATATCTGTTGTGGATACCGGGCTTATTGATAACTGTCCCTTATTCGTTGGGACCGAGCTTATTTTACGTATTGAGCTTGTGGCTCTTATACACATTTTGAGCTTTAAGCTCCTTTTCACTGGCTACTCTAGTCACAACTATCTTTATTTGATCATGCATATCATGTAATGAAATGAAAAATGAAAAAAATCATATATATGCAATCTATCACTTTTATTCAGTTTCCACATTCACTTTCTCATTTTCATCATAAATAAGTCCACATTCAACATACCTATTGAGAATACTTATTTCTTTCAAATTCATATAGAATAAGCACTTCTAATACAATTTCACTTATCAAACCGCTTGAGCCATCAATGTTTGGTATTTTCATATTCACATAAATAGTAGTTCAGTAATTGAAAAGTTATCAAATACAAACAATCTTAGTAAGAACATCTACGTTACTCACAGTACACTCCAAATAGCTATTTCTTTGACATCCTGACAATGTCTATTTGTGTTTTTATATCATATAACACACACATTTATTCATTACCAAGCACATAAGTGTTTAATCATACATATATGTATATGTGTTATGTGCAATGCATGCTCAATGACATTCTTGGGTACGTATCCTCTATTTCGCATCTCTGAATCATTATTAATGTAAACTTATCAAACACTACCGACTTGTTCAAACTCAACTAGGTTCATTCAAGGCCTCATTCAAGCCTAAGGACACCATAAGAAAGTATCTTATCATTAGTTGGTTCAAACATCACTTAAAAGACAACATTTCTCTCTTATGCCTATGACAGTGGTGGACCTTCTCACGATCGTGATTGAACCCAAATTTGTTAGGCCAAGATCATGGGGACTATGCCATGATTGTGTTCTACATTTTCTTCCTTCATTTTTCCACGAATTCAATACACTTAGAAACAACACTATTAGTCCAATTTTTCCATAATTCATGTCCATTTATGCAACTTCGTTTTATGCTAACCTATTTACCATATTAGTTGTAGTAAAATCCACAAAAATCTATTCATTTAAATCATTATCATTCATTTAATCCCTTCATTCATGTAATCTAAACTTTTCCATATTATTAAACTTTTCATACTATATCCAAGAAATTTCATACATAATTAATCAGTTTTACTTGATTTCCTTTTCATTCTCTCCTTAATTACATCTCAATATCAACCAATTAAAAATCCATAAATCATTGTTTATTAATCATACAAAAACAAAACATAATCTTTATCATTCACTATTATACCAAATCTTTACTTCTCCTCGTTTGAAGAACATTACTTAAAACCATTCTTAAGTATAAATTTCACATTCATTATACCCTTAATTCATAACCTATTTCATCTACAAAACAATTTAAAATCCATGGTTTTCATATTCTGAAAATAAGAACACTCCATATACATTCATTCATCAATTTCATGCACTCATCCTATACATAAAAATAGATCATAAACACATCTCTTCATTCATCAACTTTCAACTATTATTCAAACACCATTTTCATAACCAATCTATCTCAAAAACATCCCTATAAAATTTCATAATTTATTACTCAACAGATACACAAAAATATAGCATAAACCTACTTATTTCCTCATCCACATTACAACATATATTTAACTCTACTATCATGATCATTTAATCTTAAATCAATCATCATATATTTTTCATTTAAAACAACCGATAAATTTGATGTATAACTTACTTTATTGAACTCCAAGCTTGTTCAAAATCATGTATACCCTAACTCCTCCAACATACATGATCGTTAACTTTTTAAGAAGGAAAAAGGCCAGGTTTCATTAAAAAGAAGAAATAATAATCAACTTTTGTAGTGGGTAAGTGAAGGATGATAACAAAGTTAAACATTGAGAGGATGGAAAGAGACTGTTGTGAGATGGAGAAGAAGAAATGAAGTAGATGAGAAAGATAGCTTGAAACGAAAATAAAAGACAAAATAAAAGTTGGTCTTTCAAATGAAGGTATTGAGAGTAAGGTGTGTGGCAAATGTCTTGACACTAATCACGCCAGATGTCCTCCTCTTATGGTCCCTACTTAGACCTTTTAATAACTAGTCCATTTGTCTCCCAATTTTTATAACACTTGTCATTAAATCCTAAAGCCACTTGTCAATAATTTATATTACTATTTGTTATTTATTTCTTCCACCATTTATCAATTTGTCTTGCCATTTGGCATTGTTTCTAGTCCAAAAATACATAAAATTTCACAGATTTCCTAATTTTCACCAAAAATTCTAAATTATACTCACCAATTCAAAATTCAAGACATAATATTCATTATTCACGTCATAATCACTAAAAAAAATCATTTCTACCTGAAATATTTCAATTGACTGCATATACAGCCATTTTAATGTGTATAATCAATATTTACGTGTGTGTATGCTAATGGTATGCATGAACATAAAATTAATTTCCTAATTTCTTAATACTATTTCTCATTTACAATAATTTAGGGTTTTAACCCTTAGTATAGGAAAACATGATATTATAATTCTGCCCTCCTTAATAAATTTTGTCCTTAAAATTCTTACCTAATTTGTCAAATAGGTAGGGGTATTGTCTCTTCATGTTCTCCTCCATTTCCTACGTAGCCTCCTCACTCAAGTGATTTTTCCAAAGTACTTTCACCAATAGAATCACTCGATTTCTCAATTGCTTCATCTAATATCCCACTATCTTTATCGGTTCCTTAACATAACTCACATTACTTGCAATTTGAACCTCTTGAGTCAGCAATGTATGTATCAGATTAGACTAATATCTCCTAAGCATACTCTCATAAAACACATTATGAATTAAGACATCCAAATCAGTTAGGCTAACTTATAATCTAATGGTCCAACTTTTTCGATAATCTCTTATAGACAAATATATCTAGGGCTTAACTTAACCTTTTTACCGAACCTCAACACTCTTCGCCAAGATGATACTCTCATGAGCACTTTGTCTCCCACTTGATATTCCATATCCCTCCGTTGTTGATCAACATAACTCTTTTGTCTATCTTGTGCTACTTTAATTCTATTTCGGATCAGTTTCACTTTATCAACCATGCCTTGAATCAATTCTAGGCCTTCAATAGTTCTTAGACTCTTTTCATCGTAATATAATGGCAAATGACACTTTCTTCCATATAACACAACGTACGGTTCCATATCAATACTATTATGATAATGATTATTATATGCAAACTCGATCAAAGCTACATAATGATCCAATTCTCCTTGGAACTACGAAACACACGCCCTGAGCATATCCTTAACAGTCTTAATTGTTCACTCATTTTGTCCATCTATCTGAGGATGAAATGTTATACTGAAGTTCTACTTCGTACCTATAGTTGTCTATAAGCTTCTCCAAAATCTCCAAGTATATGTTTGGTCTCTATCCAACACAATGGACATTGGAACCCCATGTAATCTTATTACCTCATTCACATATCTCCATGCTAACTGATCCAATATATTAGTCTCTCTTACTGGTAAGAAATGGGTTGACTTTGTCAATCAGTCTATAATAACCCATATAGCATCAATTGCCTCAGAGTTCTTAGTAAACCCGTTGTCAAGTCCATAGTGATTCTGTCCCATTTATACTCTTGAATAGGCAATGATTGTAACTTACCAACTGGAGCTTAATGATCTTCTTTAATCTGTTGGCAAGTTCAACACTTAGCCATATAGTTAGCCACTTGCTTCTTCATCCCTGGCCACTAGAAATGTTGTTTCAGTATGTTATACATTGTGGCAGTGCCAGGATGCATACTAGAGGCTGCTATATATGCTTCCTCTAAAATATATTTTCTCAAATTATCTATATCATGTACACATAGTCTCTACCTCAACCATAGTGTCTCATTTCTCAATTCAAATTCTGAGTTCAGATTCACTCTCAACTTCTCAATAAGCTTCATAATTTTTTTATCTTTTCTTTGAGCTTGCATAGAAACTTGTCTTAGTTTCAATGTAGTTAATAATGCTTCCTTCTGCCCAAATTCAACTTAACATTTAATGCTCTTAATTAAACTAGGCTCGGTAACCTCAATGTCAAAATTTAAATCACACTGCTATTTCTACTCAATGCATCGGCTATCATATTAACTTTTCCAAAATGATACTCAATTATTTAGTCATAATCCTTCAATAATTCTCTCTATCTTCTCTGTCTCATTTTTAACTCCTTGTGACTTAACAAATACCTCAAACTCTTATGATCAGTATGTATCTGAAATGTCTCTCTATATAGATAATGTCTCTAAATCTTCAAGAAAATTACTACTACAGTATGATTCAGATCATATACTGGGTAATTGAACTCATGAGACCTCAACTGTCTTGATACATATGATATCACTCTACCATGCTACATCAAAAAACATCCTAACCCTTGGTGTGACGCATCACTATACACTATATAACCTCTAGATCCAGATGGAATACTTAACACTGATGTTGTAGTTAACTGATGTTTTAGCTCCTCAAAACTTCTCTAACATTAATCATTCTATAGAAAGACACATTCTTCCTCAAAAGTTTTGTCAAAAGGGCTGAGATTAATGAGAACCCCTCGACAAACCTCCGATAGTAACTAGCTGATCCCATAAAACTTTGGATTTCTGACACATTTCTTAGAGCTTCCTATTTCATTACTGCTTCTACTTTCTTTAGATCCACCTATATTTCTTGTCCAGTTACTATATGCCCTAAGAACACTTCTTGATCAAGCAGAAATTCACACTTACTGAACTTAGCATATAATTGCTTCTCTTATAATCTATAGGACTAACCTTACATGTTCAGCATGCTCCTCCTCTTTGCTCTTTGAATACACCAAAATGTCATCAATAAACACTATCATGAATCTATCTAAATAAGGTTGAAATACTTTATTCTTCAAAGCCATAAATGTGTCTAGAGTATTAGTCAACCCAAATGACATTACTAAAAACTCAAAATGCTCATATCTTGTTCTAAATGCACCCTTTGATACATTAGCCTCTGCTATTTTCAACTGATAGTACCCTGATCTCAAATCTAGCTTAGTGAATACCTAAATTCACTACAACTGATCAAGTATGTCATCAACTCCTGACAACAGATACTTGTTCTTTATTGTCACCTGATTTAGTTGCCTATAATCAACAAATAACCTCAATGTACCATCTTTCTTCTTAACAAATAAAACTAGAGCTCCTTATGGTGATTCATTAAGTCTGATAAAACCCTTTTCTAGTAACTCTTTTAACTAATTCTTGAGTTCCTTAAGTTCTACCAGTACCATCCTATTTGGAGGAATATATATAGGCTTAGTAGCTGGAACTAAGTCAATCATAAACTTTATTTCCATATCTGGGGTAAACCAGATAACTTAGTGGGAAACACATCCAGGAAATCCCTAATAACAGGAATATCCTATATCGTTTGCTCAGTTTAAGCGTCAAATACATAAGCCAGATAAGCTTCACATCCATCTTGAATCAATCTCAAAGCATTTATTGATGAGATCAATCTGACTGGCATTGCTTAACTAACACCTCAAAATATTGCTCTCAGCTGATTAAGAGATTCTAATATCACCTCCTTAGTATAGTAGTCATTACAGCCTATGAGCAATGAGTTAATATATACCTAAGATCAGCTATATCTCACTTAACTGCAATACAATCAAATCAACTTCTGACTTTGCTTAATTAACTTGAATTATACACCTTTTACATACCTCTCCTATCACTTTAGTACTAACTACCGGAGTACTCACTTTTAAACCACAATTCAACATTTCTCTATCACAATATAATCTAGATGCCAAATGCGGTGCTATAAAAGAATGTGCTGATCTAGGATCTAGTAATGCAAAAGCTTCAAAATTAAAGATATGCAACACACCTGCAACGACATCTGGGGAGTTTTGAGCTTCCTGTCTGGTAATCACAGACTCTGGCTTGAGACTATGGTTGATTGCTCCATAACTCAGTCTTGATAGTAGGACTTGCTGAACTCATTCTGTCTTTACCTCTGCCTCTCTGTCCAGATCTATTAACTCGGCAATGTTGGACAGTTGTCTTCTCTCATTCTAAACTGTGCCCCGAAAACTATAGGATAGTCTCTAATATGGTGCTTATAGGAGTCACAACGAAGGCAAGCTCCTGTAAACTTCCAACATTCTCCATTGTACTTCTTTCCATAATGTTTACACTGTTGCATTTTCCCAAATACTAAACCTCTACCATTGCCAGACTGCATAAAACTACCTCTTTGTCTAAACCCCAACTGTCTTGATCTAGTCAGTAGTCTAAAGGATCTATTCTGGCACTTACTGTATCTTCTGCCATAATCAACTTGGTATTCACGTTGTCTTTGCATTCTAAATTATTGTCTTTATTCCCCTTGTCTATCCTTTAACAACTGTTCTATTCTGATCAAGGTAGCTCTCAACTTAAATGAAACTGTTCAGATTCGTTATACCTAACCTCATCTTTATTTCCATGTTCAATCCATCTTCAGACCTCTTATATTTATCTTCTTCAATAGGAATCAAGGCAGTAGCATACCCCATCAGCTCCTTAAATCTTATTTCATTCTCTATTATGGTCAGATAGCCTTGCTTTCGATCTAGATTCTCTTACATCTCCCTGTCCTGATAAAACTTCGACATATAGTTCTCCTTGAGGATTTATAGGAAGTCTTCCCACTTTAAGCTACAAGGCCAAGTGATACTGTCTGGAACAATCTTCCATCACTAATATGCTGGACCTTACAATAGTGAAACCGCGTAGTCAAACTTATCGTCTAACTCATAGTACATCTGATAAAAAATCATCTCAATTGTCTCTAGCTAACCTTTGGCCTCAGCAAGGTCTGTACATCTATAGAAGTCTATAAGCCCCTGCTTTCTCATTTTATAATACCTCCTTTCCTTTCTCTTAGGAATTCTCGAAGGCATTTGGTTAGGTCGAGATACAAATGACTCTCTACTAGCTCCTACAGACTTTAGGTCAATTGATTTTCCAACTTAATCACCTATGGCGAATGACCTAAAGTAGACAATAATAACGATTACTATCCTAGTTTCTCACTATATATCATATCTAATGTTTCTATATGTCCCCATGGATGCCAAACTATGCTCTAATACCAACTAGGATCATTCAAACACTTTATAAACTTGTTCAACCTTAACTAGGTCCATTCAAGGCCTCATTGAAGCCTAAATAAACCATAAGAAAGTAGCTTATCATTAGTTGGTTCAAATATCACTTAAAAGATAACATTTATCTCTTTCTGTTCGCCTACAATGGTGGTAGACCTTCCCACGATTGTGGCAGAAGCTTGTGGAACTTGCCATGATTGTAGGGACTCTACCACGATTTTGATAGAACCTAAATTTTCCAGGCCATGATAGTGGGGACTATGCCATGATCATGCTTTGCATTTTCTTCCTTCATTTTTCCACGAATTCAACAGACTTAGAAACAACACTATCACTCCAATTTTTCCATAATTCATGTCCATTTATGCAACTTCATTTCATTGATGAAGTAAAATCCATAAAAATCTATTCATTTAAATCATTATCATTCTCTTACTCCCTTCATTGATGTAATCTAAACTTTTTCCACATTATTAACCTTTGGATATAGCATAATTAATCACTTTTACTTCATTTCCTCTTCATTCTCTCCTCAATTACATATCAATATCAACTATTAAAAATCCATAAATCATTGTTCATTAATCATACAAAAACAAAACATAATCTTTATCATTCACTATTATACCAAATCCTTCTCTTTATTTCAAAAACATTACTTAACACCTTTATTAAGCATAAATTTCACCTTCATTATACCCTTAATTCATAACCTATTTCATCTACATAATAGTCCAAAATCCATGGTTTTCATATTCTCAAAATAAGAACACACCATATGCATTCATTCATCAATTTCCTGCAGATATCCTATACTCAAAAATAGGTCATAAACACATCTCTTCATATATCAACTTTCAACTCTTATTTAAACACCATTTTCATAACCAATCTATCTCAAAAACATCCCTATAACATTTAATAATTTATTAATCATCATATACACAAAAATATGACATAAACCTAATTATTTCCTTATCCACGTTACAACATATATTTAACTCCACTATCATGATCATTTAATCTTAAATCACTCATCATATATGTTTCATTTAAAACAACCCATGAAGTTTGAAGTATAACTTACTTTATTAAACTCCAAGCTTCTTCAAAATCATATAAACCCTAACTCCTCCAACATTATCATCAACTTTTCAAGAAGGAAGAAGGCTAGGTTTCATTAAGAAGAAGAGATAACAACCAACTCTTATAGTGTATAAGTGTCGTCTTAAGGTCCTTCCTTGGCCCTTTTAATAACTACTCCATTTGTCTCCGAATTTATAATCCAATTGTCTCCCAATTTCTATGACACTTTTCATTAAATCCTAAAGCCACTTATCAATAATTTCTATTTCCATTTGTCACTTATTTCTACTATCATTTATCAATTTGTCTTGCCATTTGACATTTTTCCTAGTCCAAAAATACATAAAATTTTAGAAATTTCCCAATTTTCACCAAAAATTATAAATTAATAATTATATTTACCAAATCAAAATTCAAGACATAATATTCACTATTCACATCATATTCACTTTTAAAAAACCATTTATACCGAAATATGTCAATTGAGTGCATAGTCATTGTAATGTGTACAATTAATATTTACGTGTGTATATGCTAATCATATGCATGAACATGAAATGAATTTCCTAATTTCCCATCTATAATAATCTAGGGTTCTAACCCTTAGTGTAGGAAAACAGGATATTACATGGTACTATTGCTCTTCTTTCTTGTTATCAACAACTATCATTGTTGTGCTCTATTTTTCTGCCACGTCCCAAAATTAGTGTAGTCTTTGTGTTCTCCAATTGGTGTATGGGTTCCCTATTCTGTTTGTGTTTATAAGATGGTGAATTGTGTTTCTGTATTGGATGACAATGGGTGGCTATTTTTTCCCAACCTCTGGTTATTCTTTAAGGAAACCCTCCTAATTGTTTGAAGGAAAATCTATTAGAGATTCAAAACACAATTTACAACAGATGTTGAAATAAAACATTTACCTTATGACTCCTTTTACACCAAATTTGCACCACAACTGAAATATAGTACTTTGACTTATCTTCAACAAATTAGCATAATATATCACATTGACATGGAATGCAGAAAGTGTCTTTTGCATCAGTTCATTCCATCAACAATTCATTTGTGTGATTTGGTTACCGAACAAATTTTATTTAACACAATGATTTTATAATATATTAAAATTTTGAAATTAATCGTTAACATCAATTCTTCAAGGAATGTCAACGTGGCGATTGGATTTTGACAATGGAAATGAGCTCTACTGGGAGGAATGTGGGAAAATTCTACCCAGATAAAGAAATCAAATCAAATGATTGTTAGTAGAAAAAATTGATGCAAAAATTTCGTCATCATACACTAATTATTACTTACCTTCTAGGCCAATCTTGTTCTTTAAGGTTTTTAGTATCATCTAAATTAACTCTCTTCCTTAATTATTTGTATCTTATTTGCATCATAGTAACTATTAGATGAATGTTTGATTGTATATATTATGTCTTGTGTAATGCTTACTCCAATCTTCAAGAGAACATAGATGAAAATGGAAACAGTTGCAATATCTCGATGGAATGTACAACATTAGGGCACTCAGTTGTCTTTGATCAATTGTCAATTCCAATTATTATTTTTGTTCAATCAGGTATGAATATGTTCAAATTTGGCTTCAAAATACAATTTGACTTAACTAGCTATTTAAGTTCCATACTAATTGTGTCTTACCTAAAACGCATCACATTGGTGGTTCATCTTATTTAGTGATCCATGTTGCATCTTGGGATTCATTCACTGTAGCCTCTACAAGTTTAGTTATAGCCAAGAAGTTATTAGAAGAAGGTGTCAATAACCCATCGCTTGAGGGAAGATCTTTGACGTTTTCAATTGATGCCTTTGAATGTACAAGGATCCTTCTTAAGAATCCAAACATGGCAAACTCATTGACCTTTATTGACTCTCATATCACTTGGAATCTAAAAAAAAAATCATTTCATTTCCTTTTTGATGGAATAAGCATAAAACTTTATTTATTGTTAGGTTTGTAAGAATTTTGGAAACAACCTCTCTACTAGTTAGTAGTAAGGCTACATACTATTGGACCTCCCCAGACCTTATGTATTAGTGAGATTCATATTGGATGTTGATGTTGTTGTTGTTGTTGTTGTTTGTTATATGTCCACAAGAATTGTTAAAATTCTAATTACAATCTTATACTACTTACCAGTATACATCATTATATTATATTACTTACAATTTTCAATTTTTTATGTATAATTATTTTATTGATAATAAATAGTAATGATTAAAAATAAAAGTCAACTTAAATTTATTAAATTTTAATCTTATTAATATGTAAATATTTAGGTATGCTTATCATTTAATATCCAAAAAGAGATTAGAATTTTTATATGTTAACTATATATTTAAATGTAACATCTCATCACCGATGGGAAGGGTAGAATAGTAATTTTGAGTGGTCCATGGGCGTTTAGAAATGTCTTTCCTTGTTCATGCATAATCTAGCATCCGCATACATGTAAATAGTAAATTTTGCACATGAAAAAAATGACTGTACATGCATTCATGACATTTCCGGTAAATTTTTTAATAAATGTAATTGTTATGAAAAATATATGATTTTTTTTGCTTGAAAATGTAATTGGAGTGTGTCTTTTTGAGTTTTGTATTTTTGGAGAATTTTAGAAAATTTTCTGGAAAATTTCGGGGTACTTTTTCGCACTAGGAAAAATATTGAATTTTGGACCAATTACATGATGACATGTGGACTAGTGAAATAATGACAAATGGAAGGCAT
>JAOSBO010011566.1:0-12907 GCA_027563915.1 Erythroxylum rotundifolium
GAAGAAGCAGAAGCAGAGACGAGAGAAGAAGCACCGAAGAAGCTCTTCGGTGGTGTTTATAAAGGGCCTATTAAAGATCACCTTGCCATTCATAATGGCAGAGTGGCACCAGAGCCAGCTGATTCTGGCTGGCTCTGGCCCCACAGCTGGCGGGGTGGCCAGGCCACCCCGCCATGGCCACCTAGGATCACCCCGCCATTGCCAATGGTGGGATGGTAGCCACGTAGATTGGCGGGGTGTCCTACATCCGGCCACCCCTGTTAATTCTCCCTCATTTTACAGATCAAAAATAAAATTTATCACAGATTAAGAATTTAGCCACAACTAACACACTGTTAATTATTGCAATTATAATTTGGATGGTGAAGCTTTTGTGTTTTATGTGAACATTATATGCACAATGGGTCATGAAAGAATAATTGCCCTATGCGTTTGTGAGGCAACGATTAAGTACTTGATTTTTTTTTTCTTTCATAGACAACATGCGTATATTCAGCTCACTTAACATATCATGTTGCAGACGTATGTGTTTCTATATTCACCATCACAATTCACGTTTCTTCAATGCCACACGCACGCACCCGCGTGTGAACTCCAAGTGCCACACACTCCAGCTATTGCATGCTCACCTCAACACTGTTACTGCGCACCCCGCTTGTTGTGTTGATTTCCTAATCAATTGATTTCAGCTGTAGATACAAGATATGCACAAATCCTTCACACAATAATTGTCCCACTTCAATTCAAACATACAACAATCTTATTCTTTTAATTTCATCAATCCACAAAATCTACAAATCCATCAGTAATTTAATTCCAATATCACCATAATGATAGACTCCAATGTAGTGTAGAATTCTTTCACAAACACTAATGTGACAATCACAATTTTTAAATTCCACCACAATTAAGATTTTATATGTTTAATTAAAATGTCAAAACTAAATAAAAGATATATATAACATATCTTAACTTATTTGTACAAGAAGCAAGTTCCACAAACACGTAATGAAGCTCAAAACTCAAATTGATTTAATCCTTCAACTGTCGTGATTTTTCTCGTATAAAAGGAGAGGTCAAATTAATTTGACAAGGTTGTAGTAACAGTTGCCTAACATCACAGTTTATCCATGCATGTCTGTTCGCAAAGCGATTTCTATTCATTTGAGTAACAGTGGCTAAGGAGTTATCACTGACTAGTATTGTCAGTCCCTTCTTCTTTTGTAAGAGTCGTTATTCACGTAAGCCATGTCGCGTCCGTCGATGGACTTAACCATGAAGCATAATTCACAAAAATCTTGTTTACGTTTAGAAAGACAAATTTTTCATTCTAATTTGTACTCTTTTTAGTGTCCAAAAAATGATAAAGCGTATAAATAAATACTTATTTATACTTATCTTTTGTCTAAGAAAAAAAAAGAAACAAACAGTTAACTGTAAGTAATAAATTAAACTTCATTGTAAAGCGTATATGTTGACGTACTTTGTTGGCCAGCTTTACTCTCTAAAAAGCAAAGTTGGGTTTAAAAGGAAGGAAATCATCTGTTCCGTTTATTTGTTCCAAATCTGTGGCAATCATCTCATCCTCAAATCTCATTTATTTATTGCAATGTCTATGGATCAGGTTATTGGTAACAGGGTTGAAACTGCAAGAACGGTACAGACGATATCCTTCCTGTGTCAAAGTAGAAAGTGAAATCTTCTGCTTTTATCCCATGCCAACCATATGCCATCCGTGCATCAAAATTTGTAGCTATTCATGCACGAAATTGGCCTTGGATAAAAGGAACAGAAGATTTGGTCAATTAGAGTGTCTATGGGCTAGCATTATCATGCTAAGACTAAAGAAAAAATTGAGCTTTTCTACTCTTCTTCATGTGAGATGGAATATATATAGTCAACAACTAACACAATGTTAATTATTGTAATTATAATTTGGATGGTGAAGCTTTTTTTTTTAATGTGAACATTATATGCACAATGGGCCATGAAAGAATAATTGCCCTATACTACACGTTTATGGGGCAACAATTAAGTACTTGATTTTTTTTAAATCTTTTTTCATGTTTTACTACTGGTCAATGCATAATATCTTCATATTCTTACTATTTACATAGGCATTAGTTTTTAAAATTAAATTCAAAGTTAATTAATTAATATAAATAATTTGTGAATATAACTTATTGAATTTGAGGTTGTGAAAATTTTTCCTTTTTCATGGATGTAAATAAAAGTTACCAATTGATTACAAACCTCTAAATACCTTTTTGCAAGATAATAAGCTTTCATCATCATAACCCAGGAAGTTATTCACTCGATGAAACAGAAGCAAGGGCGGAAGGGTTTCTTCGCCATTAAAGTCGACCTTGAAAAAGCTTATGACCGACTCTGGTGGGACTTTATTCTCGACACTTTAGAGGACATTGGCCTTCCGCCACAGATCATCTGGTGAATTATGCAGTGCGTAACAACAGTGACGATGCAGGTGTTATGGCAGGGAGGGACCGCCACCCCGTTTAGCCCTTTCTGTGGGATTCGACAAGGCGACCCCCTTTTATCGTATCTCTTTGTACTGTGCATGGAAAGATTAGGACACCTTATAACTCGAGCGGTGGAACAAGATCACTGGAGGATGATCAAATTAAACCCTACGGGGCCTTCCCTCTCCTACTTCTTCTTCGTTGATGACCTAGTCCTGTTTGCAGAAGCAACGGAATCTCAAGCTCAAATTCTCATGGAAACTTTGGAGGCTTTCTGCCAAGCTTCTAGACAGAAAGTCAACATTGGAAAAACCAGTATCCATTTCTCTAAGAATGTTCCCATGGCCATCGTACGACGAATTGCCCATGCCCTGGGTGTGTAAAGCACTCCTAACTTGGGCAAATACTTAGGTGTCCTGTTGCTTCACGAATGTACCACACAGAAAACCTATCAACACATACTGGATGTGGCCCGTCGGCGACTTGCAGGCTGGAAAACCAAACAGTTCTCGCTCGCAGGCCGAGTCACCCTCACTCAATCGATGCTGTCGGCCCTGCCAGTCTACACAATGCAAACAGTGCGACTGCCACAGCGGCTCTATGATGATCTGGAGCAACTCATAAGGAAATTCCTATGGGACTCTACGGAAGCGCATGGGAAAATCCCACTTGTTAACTGGCAGTCGGTCTATCAACCTAAGACCGTCGGGGGACTAGGCATTAAGAGCGTTCGTCCTACAATGATGCATTTTTAAGAGCGTTTGGTCCTACAATGATGCATTCTTAACCAAATTGGGGTAGGCGCTACTTACCCAACCTTCTGCATTATTGGTCCAAGTCTTACGCCATAAATACAGACTAGCCACCCACCCCATCCCTAATGTGTTGGAAAGGGCAGGGGCTTTGCTCTTCTGGCGGGGTTTAGCAGCCGTTTGGCAGTATGTGCTACAAGGTATTCATTGGAAATTGGGTACTGGAGGCCACATCCGTTTCTGGTTGGATAATTAGATGAAAGCGAGGGGTCCTCTTCTATTATATACGACCACTCCAGTCCCTGAAGACGAGCTGGACGATACAATAGCTGACTTACACGCTGAGGGTGGCCACTGGAGATGGGAGAGGATCCGTAATTACCTTCCAGTCGCAGTCTATCAATATATTGTAGGGCTATCCCCCCACGCTCCCATCTCAGCGGAGGATACTATTAACTGGGTGCTTACCGAGCATGGCCGATTCACTGTAGCGTCCGCTTACGAGTTAATAAAGGGTAGCAATCGGGACCAGTCGCAGTTTTCTTGGGAAGTTATCTGGAAATGGCTAGGACCATAGCGGATCAAGGTCTTTCTTTAGCTTCTGACAAAGAATAAACTCCTGACGAACAAGTGTAGAGTGGAGCGGCACATTGCGACCGATAGCAGTTGCCAATTCTACGGCCAGGTCGAATCCACTCTACATGTCCTCAGAGATTGTCCACGCGTGCAAGCGTTTTGGAAGTCTTTCCCCTCGACCTTCGTAGATGTGGCATTTTTTCAACACATCGAGGAGACCTAGGTTACCTCCAACCTACGAACGCATTCATCAGTAGATCACCGGGATTGGACTACCATTTTTGGCGTCGCTTGCTAGATGCTGAGGTCATAGTGTAACCATAGTATCTTTGTAGCAGATTTTGTCTGGCCTGTAAACGGCCAGCATGTGGTCCTGGACTATATCGAGTGGATAATCCGAACGCGAGCAGTGGAAAGCTGTGTTCTCCAGCACACAGGCCTTTTTGTCAGCAATCTTGTTGGTTGGCACAAATCGTCAACGAATTAGGTTAAACTCAATACAGATGGCGCTTTTACACCCGACACAACCTCTGTTGCTGCGGGTGGACTGTTTTGAGACAGCCACGGCAGGTGGCGTGGAGGATTTATCCAGTACATTGGTCATGGTTTGGCATTATCAGCAGAACTTTGGGGTGTTCACTCAGGACTTACACTCGCCTAGGCAATGGGACTCCGTCGGCTCATACTAGAAGTCGACTCCCGGGAGGTCATCAGCACGATTTCTTCTCCTATCATCACGACTGACCCGAATTTTTGCTTGTTGACAGGTATACAAGGACTACTCCATCGCGACTGGGAGATCAACACCCAGCACGAGTATCGCGAAGGCAACCAAAGGGCAGATAACCTAGCCTGCATAGCACTCACGGCCTGCCCGAGCATTTATTTTCTTCAAGAGCTTCCCCTGCCTACGTGGAATATCTACGAGAGGGATCGGCAAGGAGCAACGTTTACCAGAACTATGCGAGTGTTCGATTCTTAGTGCATTACTTCCCCCTTGTATTCAAAAAAAAAAAAAAGAAATACACTCTCGAAATGAAATCTTTTGTTGATATGCTTGCTCCTGGCATGAAACAATGGATTCTTTGAGAAAACTTACTGTCAATCATAATATTTATTGCTTCAATTTACTCTTAATCAAACTTTTTCAACTATTCTCAACCAAATAATTAACATGATAAATATAAGAGATGGCTGTAATTCTAACATAGAAACAATTTATTGTTTCTTAATTTGGAGGCTATCTTCTTCCATAAAGTTGTAGCATGTTTCTCATTAGTAATATGATTATAAACATTATCTTGGATCCACTGTGTCCAATAAAACTGTAAACTTGTTCATGCAACAAAAAATAAATCCTTCGTCTTACCCTTCCCAAAATAGTAATTAGCGCTATTTAAACAAATCATCTTTTCTGAATTTTCCTCAATTTTATATTATAGAGAATAGAATATTGTTAAATTATGTAATTTTTTAGCATTTTATTTTTTATTAGTTTTAGAATCTATTTATTTCTAAATTATTTCAAATTGGAATATTTATACAAATTGCTAATGGTGCACCCTATTTAATCTTTGGGAGATTGGTGGATTTCTTGAAAAGTCACGATAACTAAATATTGATTGTTTCTGGTAGAAACTCTAAAGATCAGATATTACGTACCTTAAATCAATAAAAATGGATAGTACTACTCATTCCTTACGTGTTGAATATAAATAAAATTGTGGTTATTATTAGAAGACTGTGACTGTAAAACTATAACCATAGTATTTTTTCAATTTAAAAAACGTTATTAAGGAGTAAAGCCAATAATATTAATTTGATGTGACGGGCAAATGAAGAAAATGAGACTCTTGGCTAAGTAATAGTTGTCCCTTTTAATAGAAAATCAGAAGCTTAAGCTTCAAGATACGCGTATGTTGCCAGTCAAGGGGAGTTCCCATCGTGTATATAAAATATTAATTTAACGTGACTTTGGGGTTTTGTTTTATTTAGAGTGGAGTGTCCTGTCATGTATATAAACTATTAATTTAATCTAATCCTATTTTATATATAAAATATTAATTTAATGTGATATTTTAACCGTAAGATCCGGTATATTTGTCAAACGTGCAAATTCTGGGGCATCGGATACTTTTGGAATAAGAAAAAATAAAATACACTATAAATAAACTCCTAAATAATTAATTAATTACATAAAATTTAGGGGTGGGTACGGTTCGGTTCGGTCAGATTTTAGCTATTTTTAAACCAAACCGAATAATCGGTTTTATGGCACAAAAAAATCGAACCGAATTTAATGTCAAAAGAAACCGAATTTTTAGTTTGCTTTACGGTTCGGTTCGGTTCGGTTATTTCAATCAGTTTGGGCCCTAATCTTGGGCCTTAAAATTTGAGTCAATTTTAATACATGTCCAATATTTTTATTTCATTTTATGACCTATTGCGTGATTGTCATACTTGTAAAGTTGCAAACTTACCTTATATACTTAAAGTTAGAAGTATAAAAAAATACAATTTTTTTTGTTTTTAATTGTTCAGTTTGGTTCGGGTCGGTTTGGTAAAAAGTTTTGCCTACACCGCACCTGAACCAATATAATCGATTTTTCAATATCCAAAACCGAACCGACCATCCATCACTCTCCACACCAACCGACTTGGCTCGGTTTCTTCGGTTTTACAGGTCGGTTTAATTTTTTCGAGTTTTTTGCCCACTCCTAATAAAACTAGTGTTTAGTGTTTACATTACTGAAACAAATGTTTTTAAAAACAATGCAAATTCGTAATATTACGTGTCTTTAATGACTCGGTAATTCATGTACAGGCAAGTGGTGGTCTGAAATTGAGAATGGATTTGGTCAAATGCTTCACTATACATGGGTGTCATACCCATGCAAATATTAGCGAAATTATAAAAATAATGACAATAGGCCATTGTTAATTGGCATGGTATGAAAATGTCTAAGTTCTAATCTTTATCTGGATGGACCTAATCCAAGCCCCCCATACAGAAGCTACGAATTTCTCTGAGTTTAATTTGAAAGCAAGATTTTGGCAATTAAGCATTAGTTTCTAAAAAAGGATCTGGTCCACACTCTTATTGTTGGAGTTGTATGTGTCTTTTACCATGCCATCAATGGTCTTGATGAATTAGGCTATTTCGGGGTTCAGTTAAAGTAGGAGCTCAAGGATCTTGAGTATCTAGAAAGTAGTAAGGGAATTCGGCCCTTTTACTGTTGTTGGGCTCTTAGATCGTAGAACTTTCTCCAAATTTAAAATTTCTTTGGGATCCAAAGCCGAAAGGCTTTTTAGGTTCAACGATGACATGATACTTCACCAACCTATATTTTTTTATTATCTTGTCTAAAATCGTATATTTTCTTAAACTTATGTTTGAATTGGGATATTTTTACTAATAAATATTATTTATTTCTCACGTTTTCTGTTCTCTTATAAAAATTTTGAATTCAGACTTCAATATGATTAATGCCACCAATGAAATTCATATACAAATGCTAATTAATAATGTAATATTATATGGTATCTTGACATATTATATATATTACAAGTCCACATGTCAATAAGAGAGTTAAAGTTCACTTGGCAGTGATGCTCCTAAAGGATACGAGGTGTTGAATTTCCTAATTCAGGAAACAAGTTCTAAAAACACGTAATGAAGCCTTTTGTGAGGTATTGATTACAGGTTGGAGGCAGCGGCCCTGGAAGGATTATGCCAATTCCCATCAATAGCATGACCAGAAATTAGGAGTTTTGGAGTGGGGTTTTAGGGTTGAGGGAGACGATGAACTAACATTGCATGTTCCTTTTTTGATGGTGAAGTTTTGTTTTATATGAAAATTAGATGCACAATGGGTCAAGGAAGAATTGTTCTTATATGTTTGTAAGGGGACGATTAAATACATTATTATTTTTTTCATGTTTTCCTAATGGTCATATGTTGGCCAATGAGTAATATATATTTCCATATTCTTAATATTCATATTGTGGCTAATTAAATATCTGTTGCTACGTACATATGGGCATTAGCTTTTAAAGTTGAGATGTTTAACTTATGAAATCACAAAAAAATGCAATTACATATAGAAATAAATTTAACCTAATCAATTAATTAATATAAAAATCTAAATATATGAATTATTGAGTTAGGTCACGTATAAAAACTCTTAAACTTTACTCAATTTTATAATATTAGTCCAAATTTTAAAAATAAGTTTCAATTTTTACAAAAATAATTTACCTATAAACTTTCAATTAATAATGACGATGTAGCAAGTTATGTTAGTAAATCCTTTATAAAAAAATAAAAATTAAGGAGATTCTCTGTCATGATCTTCCTCTTTCTAAGATTCTCTGTCTTAATCTTCCTCTTTCTAAGATTCTCTCTCATGAAAACTCCCTACCCTTTTCTGACCCTACCCTTTTCGATTATGTGCCATAAGAACTCCCTGTCCGAAACTCCCTACCCTTTTCTTATGAGAGAGAATAGGTTCCCTTATGCTTGGTTATGTGATCAATGTCAACTTCTTCGAAGTGAGTTCTTATGAGAGAGAACTCCCTACCCTTTTCTTGAGGGAAGTGAGTTCTTCCCTCTTCCATGACATTGATCACATACCCAAGCATAAGGGAACCTTTTCTCTCTCAAGAAAAGGGTAGGGAATTCTCTCTCATAAGAACTCACTTCGAAGAAGTTGACATTGATCACATAACCAAGCATAAGGGAACCTTTTCTCTCTCATAAGAAAAGGGTAGGGAGTTTCGGACAGGGAGTTCTTATGGCACATAATCGAAAAGGGTAGGGTCAGAAAAGGGTAGGGAGTTCTCATGAGAGAGAATCTTAGAAAGAGGAAGATTGATGGATTTATCCCAAGAATTCATATAACGATGACCCTTTTTTCCGTTAAAACAAGAACTTGATACAAGATACTATTATCAGATGGTCATGGCGTCCGTATACAGTACAGAACCAAACCTACCAGGAAAGAAATTTATGAATCTCCCCCATTAGCACCTCGTGCTGAACCCAAAACAACCAGCGCAAAACAGAGTTGTCCTTCTTGTCTGAAGGACCACAGCTGAATGGTATTGCCCACCTTCAAGGTTGACGGGTTATTTGCGACAAGACTGTTCCACTTTGTCGTCAATACATATGAACTGCTAACACTCCCATTTGATTTCTTCATGTCCCACTTTTTAAAGTTCATATTGATGGTTTCTTCAGTCACTTTGGGTCCGATTACTTTAGTCTCTATAGCCTTAAACTTTCGACGTTCGTCCAACATGTTCAACGATTCTTGCTCTTCATCCGTCAGAAAGTCGTGGCACTGTACTTGGTTGACTGGAACGGACAGGCGTCCCTCACCCCTGTTCAAGTCTGTCTTGAACAATGGCTTCTCTATAATGAACTTAACCTCTGTGCCCTCCATTTTCCGAATGCAATTTTTGAACTCCTGAGGCATGTCTGGAGGTGGGTCGGGCGCCCCAGAAGCTCTTCCTTTTTGTCGCTTCACACGTTCCTTCTCGTAGGCAACGGCGGCAACCTCTATTAAGTAAGAAAAACCTCTCGAATAATCTGGTTTTTCTCTAACTTTCCTCTGTATATCCTCCATCTTGCCCTCAAAATCTTTCGGACTCAACATCTTTCTTCTTCTCTTTCTCAATATACTATCTTTTGTCTGAAAAAGAAGAAACAAGCAATTTACTGTAAGCAATGCAATACGTTATACATGTTTTATATATATATATACACAAATCGAATCATATAATCTAGCATAGATGCCTTTGTATGCATATAACAACTGCGTTTGAGACAAATGTTTTTAAACTTCTTTTTATTAATTGAGAATGAAAAGATTCGCAGGGTTTTAAAAGAGTTGTTTTGAAGACTTTTCTCTTATTGTTAGCCCATTGATTCACTTGCTGCTTAATAGATGTATCAGCCACGTATATGTAAAATATTAACTTGATGTGACCTTTTATTATTTTAAAATAATAGGACTTAGGTAAATTGAAAGATGAGAGTCACAAAAATTGTCCGTTTCTCCGATAATGCATAATGCGTCAGCTTAGCTTGAAAAATGAACTTGAATTAATAAATAAGAGTTAGCTATTACAAAAATAAAATGATCTCAATATTATGAACTAGCCAGATTTGACAATGGGTAAGTGAATGTTTTTTGGAGCATTGGATGATGTTAAATAGCAGCGGAGTCGATATGTTAAACTTTCTCAATTCGTCCTATCTAGTATGCTCAGGATTTATCCTATCTTGTAGAGGTCATTCTATATTGCTGGTCTCTCACTTGGATTTCTAATGGGAAGGGTCTGCAATTTAGGAGTTGGAGTTATGAGTCGACCAAACATAGTAGTTTACTTGAATATGGGAAGGGTCTGCAATTTAGCTGTTGGGAGTCATGAGTCGACCAAACATAGTAGTTTACTTGAATATGGGAAGGGTCTGCAATTTAGCAATTGGAGTCATTAGTAGACCAGTCATTAGTAGACCAAACATATTACACTATAAGAAAATCACTGAATAGCGGTGGAATATTTTCAAAGGAAATAAAACCAACGTTATTTTCTGACGAAATATTACTTTCTGTCGGTAAATAAGTGTTGTTTTTCGTATATAACGATGGAACCATACATCCGTCGGTAACATTGCAGGAAAGGAATTTCGCACAAAATTTTCAACGGAATATAAATGTATTCGGAGTGCTCATGAATTAACCCTACAAATAAATAAAAATAAATATTCGGAGTGCTCATGGACTAACCCTACAAATAAATAAAAATAAATATTGAAAGAGTAAATATTCGCCCGCGAAGGTTTTTTTGTTATGTTATTGGATTCCTAAACTTTAAGTAATATTATACAATTAAGTAAGATTATACCATTTCGATAATCATATCATAAAATAATAAAATAAATAATAATCATAAAATAAATAAAGTAAACAAAGATTTGTGATAACATTATGTTATAACAAAAATGAGAGTGTCTAAAAATAATTAGATCTAAATATATAATAAATATCTAATTCTCTCTAAGTATATCCTATCTAATATCTATAAATATTCTATCTATTTATATATATAATCTAAAGAAATTAGTAAACAGATTAAAAGAAAAGTTAAATGAAAAGGGTCCCACAATTGAAAAATATATATATATATATATATATAGTATTTTTATTTTTTAAATATTTTTTTAATCATTTCATTCGCGAGAAACTGGATGAGAAGAAACTCCCATCTTCGGTTATGTAATAGAGATGGAACAAAAAAAGAACCATCAACTACAACCCTAAAAGAACTTCATTTCGTAAACAACATAGAGGAAGACTGAAAAGAATATCTTATCGAGGTAATCATATTTGTTTCGGTAAATATGCTCTGCAGGCACTTGAACCCGCTTGGATTACGTCTAGACAATTAGAGGCAAGACGTCAAGCAATGACATGCAATACGTGCCACGGTGGAAAAATATGGGTACGTATATTTCCTGACAAGCCAATTACCGTAAGACCTACGGAAACTCGTATGGGCTCTGGGAAAGGATTGCCCGAATATTAGGTAGTTGTTGTTAAGCTGGGTAGAATATTGTATGAAATAGGCAGATTAGCAGAAAATACAGCTAGGCGGGCTATTTCAATAGCAGCGTCCTAAATTACTAGAGTATCATATATTTTCTTATTTTAATACTTCATACTTTCTTTTTTTATTTTCATCTTTGTTTTATTTCGTTTTCTTTCAGATGAATCTAAAATACCAGAGTATGTCTTTTAACAGGTCAAAGTAAGAAAGGAACTTTGAATATTTTCTTTTTTGATATTATTTGGTAAGAACCTACAATTATAAATAAAAATTAAAGTGGTTTAATCTCTGCATAACAAATCAAGAACAATAAAAAAGGACCTTTTTTTATCTATAAACATTTTTTTGTTTATATACAACTACAATTACAATCAAATACAAAAAAGTCCGGGATCTGGATACAATCCATCTCATTATTCTCTGTAGTATAATCTCATTATTATCTATAGTATAATACTCCAGTAGAGCTTTTCTCATTTATCATATTTCTCCTATAGTTCAGTTTGAATTTAGGTTTATGAAATTTCAATAAAAATAAGAAAAGGAGTCTTTATGTCACGTTACCGAGGGCCTCGTTTCAAAAAAATACGACGTCTGGAGGCTTTACCAAGACTAACTAGTAAAAGACCGAAAGCCGGGGGCAATCTTAGAAATTAATCGCGTTCTAATATCGAATTTAGAAAGTAGGTATTTTAATCAAGAAAGGAATGGAGAGTGGCATGAATTTAAATATCGGTTTATTAGTAAAAAAACTTCTCTTACTTTTGAATTGCCGAAACAAGAACTTTATGTGAGAGTCGAAGCCCCAAAAGGATTCATATTGTGGCTAATTATATATCTGTTGCTACGTACATATGGGCATTAGCTTTTAAAGTTGAGATGTTTAACTCATGAAATTACAAAAAATGCAATTATATATAGCAATAAATTTAACCTAATCAATTAATTAATATAAAAATCTAAATATATGAATTATTGAGTTAGGTCACGTATAAAAACTCTTAAACTTTATTCAATTATATAATATTTGTCCAAAATTTAAAAATAACTTTCAATTTTTACAAAAATAATTTACCTATAAACTTTCAATTAATAATGACAGATGTAGCAAATTATGTTAGTAAATCCATTATAAAAAATATAAAAATTAAGGAGATTCTCTTTCATAATTTATAACTGTCTAATATTGACTCAATCTTTTTAACATTTAACATTAATTTTACTTTTAATTAAAAATAAAACTTGCCTTTTAAATTAGGCTAATCAAGACTCTCGTGGGTTGTTTAGTTTTAAAATTCTATACCCTTTTATTCCCACGTACTAAGGAGGTGTTTGTTTGGAGGGTATAAAAAAAGGGGTATGGGTATGGAATGAAAGATTGAGTTTGGTAAGGAGATATGATTATAGAGTTATTATTTTGATTACCCACTTTTGGGTAATACTTCATTCCTCTCCTAATCTAGAGGAATGAGTATCATTGTTATA
>JAOSBO010011575.1:0-12906 GCA_027563915.1 Erythroxylum rotundifolium
TCCTTAGCGGATTTCGACTTCCATGACCACCGTCCTGCTGTCTTAATCGACCAACACCCTTTGTGGGATCTAGGTTAACGCATAGTTAGGCACCGTAACCCAGCTTCCAGTTTTTCCTGCTTTGCCAGTTCTGCTTACCAAAAATGGCCCAATTAGAGCTCACGATTCTACGACACGACTTAACAAAGCAACCATGTCATCCTCCCTATTTAAAGTTTGAGAATAGGTCGAGGGTGTTGTGCCCTTGATGCCTCTAATCACTGGCATTACCCGAGAGAACTCACACCGAGCTCTAGCTATCTTGAGGGAAACTTTGGAGGGAACCAGCTCCTAGACGGTTCAATTATTCTTTCGCCCCTATACCAAAGTCAGACGACGATTTGCACGTTATTATCGCTGCGGGCCTCCGCTAGAGTGTCCTCTGACTTCGCCCCGCTTAGGCATAGTTCACCATCTTTCAGGTCCCGACAGGCATGCTCTCACTCAAATCTTCTCAAAAGATCAAGGTGGGTCCACAGTGCAACCTGCAAGGGGATCTTGCCAATCAGCTTGCTTGTGCCTTACAGGTTTACTCACCCGTTGACTCACACACATGTTAGACTCCTTGGTCCATGTTTCAAGACGGGCCTAATAAGGAGCCTAGAGGCCGATACTAGGGGCACACCGTATGAATGCTCGAGGGTAGACGCTATGTTCCACAATCACGGGGGCAACGTCTCGACAAGCTTATCGAAAGCCTGGGCTTGGGACCCCCCTGCAACCCTCATCGGTCCACAAATCGAGCCGATCTGCGAACCAGCTCTCACCTTTTTGCATCCAACCGGGGCACATCACTAGCCCCCATTTACTTCCCTCCCAATAATTTCAAGCACTATTTGATTCTCTTTTCAAAGTCCTTTTCACCTTTTCCTCTTGGTATTTGTTCGCTATCAATCTCTCACTCGTATTAAGCCTTGGACAGAATTTACTGCCCAATTTGGGCTGTATTCCCAAACAACCTAACTGGCAGACAGTGCCTCGTCATGTGATAGGGTTCGAACATGACAGGGCTCTCACCCTCTCTAGCGCCTCCTTCCAGGGGACTTGAGCCCAGTCCATCGGTGAGGATGCTTCTCCAGACTACAATTCGAATACCAGGGGCATCTGATTCTCAAGCTGGGCTCTTCTCGGTTTGCTCGCCATTACTAAGGGAATCCTTGTAAGTTTCTTTTCCTCCCCTTATTGATATGCTTAAACTCAGTGCATAGTATCACCTAAGCTGAGGTCACGATCAAATGTGTCAGGGTGCAAACTTGCATTCAACCTTCACCCGACGAGCTCATACGACTCCTCCTAAGGGTCTTTGCTCAACCACCATTGGTCGTGGCGATCATTGTCAGGGACTCCAATTTTTAGACCAACTGTAAGTAGTCAATCTCATGGGAGACTAAGTTCCACCCCCTCCTCTGTATCCCAAGATTGAGCTGATGAGATAGGGGCGATGCTGCATGACACCCAGCTAGACATGCCCTCAGCCGAAAGGCTTCAGGCGTAACTTGCGTTTAAAGACTTGATGGGTCATGGGATTCTGCAATTCACACCAAGTATAGCATTTTTCTATGTTCTTCATCGATACGAGAGCCGAGATATACGTTGCCGAGAGTCATTTCGATTCATAATGAAGTGAGAACCACCTCCCGTTCATGGGGTGATGAGTGCAGGCTCGTTTGTTATCATGTTCCTTGGCGCTACCCATGCTGTGGTTAGTTGGTTGGACCGTGTTGTTGCCAGCATAGGTAGAGGCTCTAGGTAGATTTCTCACCCCCAAGCCCCCTCTTCTATCAGAAGGACAACTTGTTCACGGGTAGTTCTGCTTTGTAGGATTCAACAATGATCCTTCCGTACCTTGTTACAACTTCTCCTTCCTCTAAATGATAAGGTTTAGTGGACTTCTTGTGATATCGTCCGCAGTGAACTGCCCACGTTGCTGCGATCCGAACACTTCACCGGACCATTCAATCGGTAAGAGTGATGGGCAGTGTGTACAAAGGGCAGGGACATAGTCAACGTGAGGTGATGACTTGCGCTGACTAGGAATTCCTCGTTGAAGACCAATAATTTCAATGATCTATCCCCATCATGATGAAATTTTAAAGATTTCCCAGGCCTGTCAGCCAAGGCTATAGTCTCGTTGAATACATCAGTGTAACACGCGTCCAACCCAAAACATCTAAGGGCATCATAGACTTGTTATTGTCTCAAACTTCCTTAATCTAGAAGGCCATAGTCCCTCTAAGAAGCTGGCCACAAAGGGTCACCTCCGTATAACTAGTTAGTAGGTAAAGGTCTCGTTCGTTAACGGAATTAATCAGACAAATAACTCCATCAATTAAGAACGGCCATGCACCACCACCCATAGAATCAAGAAAGGGTATGATATGGCCACCTATCTTACAAAGTCAAGCAAGAAACTGAAGAATTCTACTAAGCATACACAGCCTCTCTCCATGACCCGACTAACACTGCTCTGCAACAGGAAGTGCAACTTAAGTGGCACCAGGTTAAGTTTTTGACTGACGTATAGTGCAAGTTTTTTCCAACAGAAGGCCAAATGCAGGCACATTGTTAAAGTTGATAAGAACACTTCCTACTTCCATTCCATTGCCAAGAAGCGGGTTAAACAGAATGAATTGTCCTACCTTATAAAATCTGATGGAACCGTTACCGAATCTATGGCAGAGTTGACTGATCACATTGTTTCTCATTTCTAAACCCTCCTTGGCACTCCATCCCCTGTACAGTATTTAGACAGTTCTGTAGTCAGCAGTGGTCCATTACTTGCTCAGGATGCTCAAGCAAGGCTTATTGAACCTACCCAACCCACAGAAATCAAGAGAGCAGTTATAGACATTGGCAATGACAAAGCCCTCGGTCCCAATGTTACACCTCTGCATTTTTTGAGACTAATTGGAGCATAGTGGGTCCTGACCTAGTATCTGCAATCACAGAGTTTTTCCAAGAAGGGCAACTCTTGAAACAGATCAATCATACTACAGTTGTCCTTTGCATGTCCCAATGTTGTCTATAAGGTAATCATAAAAATTCTAGTTGAAAGAATGGATTTGGTGGTGCAAGGCATCATCGATCCCAATCAAGTGATTTTCATACCTGGGAGAAATGTGCTTGACAATATATTCTTGGCCTAAGAATTGGTACGAGGCTACACACGGAAGAGAATCTTCCCATGTTGTATGCTTAAAATATACATCACTAAGGCTTACGATACCGTCTCGTGGGATTTTTTGGAAGATATGATGAAGGAACTAGACTTTCCTTCCACATTTATTCAGTGGGTCATGATTTGTATATGGACTGCATCTTATTCAGTTTCTATAAATGGCTCCCTACATGGCATGTTTTGTGGTAAACAGGGGCTGCGTCAAGGAAATCCCATGTCTCCACTACTATTTTTACTTTGTTAGGAATATTTATCTCGACTTTTATCAGTTAAAACTTCTACATCCTCATTTCAATTTCACCCTAAATGCAAGCCTTTGGGCATCACCCACTTTGCCTTCGCGGATGACCTTATGCTCTTCTCATGGGGGGATATTAGTTCTATCCAAATTCTATTAGATGCTTTGGAGGAGTTGACTACTTTTGCTGGTTTACAAGTCCACCCCATAAAATCTAATGTCTTCCTCACTAGCATACAAGGCCCTAAATGGGAAGATATCCTGCAAATGATATCCTTCTCCCCAGGAGACTTCCCAGTAGGATACTTAGGGATTCCTCTTGCCCCTTTAAAAATTTCAGTTATGCAGTTTTCGGTCCTCATGGATTCAGTCACCACATATATTAATGACTGGAATGGTAAATCCCTTTCCTGTGCTGGGCGTATAGAATTGATCAATTCAGTTATTCAGGGTGTTCTCTCATTCTGGTTCCAAGCCTTTCCAATCCCTACGACTAGCATTGATCGACTTACTTCTATCTGGAGACTTTTTCTATGGGGAGGTAAGCATTATCATGTTGCTTGGGATCACATGAGTTTACCCAAAGAAGAGGGTGGAATTGGTCTAAAAAATTGCAAAATTTAGAATTCAGTTCTCCTCTCCAAAATTTTATGGAACATTCACATGAAGGCAGACACTTTCTAGATTCAATGGATTAATGAATTTTACCTTAAGGGAGAGAGTATTTGGAATTGGACTCCTCACAACTGAGATTCAACTTTGGAAAAAAAATCTAGGACAGAAACGGGATATTATGATGACTAAATTGGGCGGCCGACATGAGGTAGAGTCCTGCATACATTCCCTTTGTGATAATAATACTTATTATGTGCAAAAAGTGTATGAACTAGTGCGGGTCCACCAACCAAGACACGTATGGATGTCTTTTATCTGGAAGCAGTATATCCCCTCAAAATACTCTTTTATTGCTTGGCTTGGATTTTGAAATCGTCTCCCTACTAAGGACAATCTCCTCTTTTTGGAGATTGATCGCACATGCCCCTTATGCAGCTCCCAGTTGAAGTCCATTCCCATCTCTTTTTGAAATGTTCTTTTACTAAGAATATATGGCGATCAATCCGTGTTTGGCTCAGTCTCACTCACCAAATGACCACTTTGACAAATACTGTCAAATGGCTCAAACTCACCCACAATGGTGCCTGACTGAAGAGTAAAGCAGTACGCCTTGCCCTCCTGTGAACAAGTTACGCCATCTACAAGACCCAAAATGCTATTGGCCTTAATGCCGCCTCCTTCACTAGTTCAGATGTGGTTGTCAAAACTAAACTGGAAGTTTACTACATTCTATATCAGCTCTACCCTACCAATTTGATCAACTTCTGAACCAACCTGCAAGCCTGGTGCCCACTATCCTCAAGGGCACTCCTATTGGGATATTCTGCTAGTGGTTGGCCAAAGTCCAAGCCTGGTGGCCTCGTCAGAGATGTAGGGTCAATTGAGAAGGCCCTAATAGGATGGCAGAGAAGGTGTACAGGGGTGACATGATGGTAACAGCACAATCGAAGAGCAGGGGTTTCAAACTGCTATGTAGTGGTTCACAGGGCAGATGCTTTTAGGTATCTTAGCTTGGTTGGTAGGACGACAGTAGAACAAGCCATTAGTAGTGGGAAACTCGTTGTTTACAATGGGCTCTCTGAATAAGGAAATGTTATGGCCAGGGTTGATGTTTACTGCCCTTCTCACTGGGTTGGTGGGTTATTTCCCACTGCCCCCATCTTATGCACATCAGTTTCATGGTAGTTGATGGACCCCGGGTTCCCATGCTTTGTAGCCGACGATTACCATGCTTTCAAGTGAGGATTAGCTCAGGGTGACAACCTCTGAACATTTGGTCAACATCACCTGAAGGGAGATCAGGGTGACGCCTTATATTATAGTTATGTCTGATCTTGTTCCTGGAAGGAGGGGGGAGATACATTATGACCTCCTCCATACCGAATTCTAGGAGTTTGATGCATCCGTCCCTTGTAGTTGGAGGAGTGTAGTTGGAGGAGTGGGTAGGACTCTAATTGCTCACGCTTATAGTGGCAGGACCTTTGTTCATCTGGCAGGCACAGCTGTTGTATGGACTTTGAAATTAAAGTCGACTGCAAAGGGCATGACAGGGAGAACACAAACAAGTACTGGGGGGTTGTTTTGCCAAACAATGGAGGTTGGAATAAAATAGAGGAGGTGTGGGTCTATGTATGATACACTGACATTGACTAGGTGGATGCATATCGAACTCCTAGCCTGGATGGTAGGTAGGCGACCGACACAGGCCTCTCCCTTTACAGTATTGATTGGCACCATGGCGAAGGGGTGCAGATCTCAGGCTGAGGCACTGTTGTGGATAGGATGTATGCCAACTGCTCTTTTAGATAGGTTGGTGGGTTTGGGGTTGACCACGTACTATATGAACAGGTTCTCTGCATCTGAAGGCTGATGACATTATGGGCAATACTGATCACGTATGTTATGTATGGTGTGCACGGTCGTTGTTATGCCACTGCTACATCTTGTAAATTGGGTAGAAAAGGAAGCTGGATAGGTCGGCTAAGAAGGTGAACAAGGGTGTTGTTTGCTATGTAGAGGAGGTTGGGGCGAAACAAAAGGGGCAGGGACTATGCATCATACGCTGCCACTATTTAGTTGGAGTCATTTTGATTAGCTAGGGTTTCTATAGACGAAACAATGTCGTGGATAGGAAAATGCCTCACGATCTTCCAGTTGGATTCGACTGCCTCTTTCACTGCCAAATGGGGAGGCAACAACTCTCTGTCCTCCCATGCTAAAAGGAAGATAAGGGTGATGCTTGGATTACTGGAGGCATACGGTTCAGCTAAAGGCGTTGCCTTTTATTCAACTAACACGTTTGTTCATTTTGCAGGTTAAAGATACATACTACATGCTACCCCTTATCTTCGACGGTGGACGAGTACCTCTCCCTCCACTACCTGGATTCGGTGTGCATGGTCCTATTCCATGCATGTAGAATGAGGGTGGTGCCTTTACATACTTGTTACTAGGACGGTGGTAGGATACTTTACACTGCTCCAGGACTACCGTGACATTGCGGGCACTTTTCATTTAGCATTGTTTATTCATAACAAAAATCTCTCTCCATAAATTTGTTTTCTTACGCACGTAGAGTATGTATCATGTATGGTACTATTCATGTGCGCTACTCCCTTGGTCCTTGTGTGTCACTGTCGCGTTCTTCGTACTTTCTACTCTATGCATTACTTGGTTTTCACTGGTCTCATTGTGCATATGTTTGGACAATTTCTGGAGTTATTGTGATGGTGCCAGAATTACTATTCATACGTCGGAGTCACTGTTCTTCATTGAAGTTACTATTCATACTTCGAGTTACTAACAAAATCCCCGACTACTTGTAGGGACATTTACTGCTTACCTCTTTATTTGCTTTGAACTGCCTTTTGTGTAAATACAAACTATGTAATTTCCTAGACTAGCCTCCTTTTGGCTAGATGTCGGTTCTTTTTAGCTAGATGTGGATTCTTTTGTACCAACATGGTCACTTTCCGAAATGGCCATTCCTGGCCACTTTGGAAAGTTGACCATGTTTGCTCAGTTGCTTCATATATGTACCTATTGCTGCTTGACGTTTGGATTCCCTGTCCACTAATGACATGAATATTTTGTAGATTACCTAGAGGTCGGGGTACGCCCCATTGACTGTGTACAAATCTATTTTTTATCAATATATATTTTTACATTGTAACCAAAAAAGGGCCTGAAAAAAGAAAGAGCTATCAGTGGAGCGTTTTGACTGTTTCTCTTAAGTCCATGGGCGATTCCTTCACGGTGGTCACCAAGATTTCGTTCACCCACTGATTGCGTGCTCTCTTGCTGCATTCTTGCCCTCGTTTTGGTCAAATCTTTGTGGCTGACTGGGTTTTCATTCTTAGAGGGTCGAAAGAATCAGTAGTGTTGCCCATCTGGGGCGTAAGTGCATTTCGTTGCACTATAGCTCCAGCCCACGTGGTGCCCTATTTTGCCCACCTTCGATGGCTTGGTGACGGTCTTTTCGACGCCTGCTACGAATATTGTCTAGTATTGATTCTCCCATTACTTCTCTCAGGTTGGAGTCCCCGACATTGGTGCGCAGTGTGCGTCCTTTGGTTTGGGACCCGACTACTTGGGCGGTAATTTTCCTGCCCAAATTTTATTTGGATTTGGCTCCCTCCTTCCTCTACAGTGGCAATGTTTCCACCACTTGGGCTACTCATCGTCTCTTTCAAAATGAATAGTGAGAGCAAATCACTCCCCAATTATTGGTGCTCGATAATTTGTTGGTGGTGAAATCTCTGTTGTGGGATGGTACTGTAAGTCTCTTTCATTCTTTTCTTATGCTAGTGCTGATAAGCTGTGTCTCTTTTTTGCAGGTGGTTGGTGGTATTGAAGCTAGTTGACAATAGTGCGATTGTACTTGCTATTATTTGGGCTAATTAACCAAGTTGCACTAGCGACTGTTCTCCGATAACTCTGTGCCATGATTACCTTGTTGGGGACATCGTACTTGCTGTCAGCTGAACATTCTCCTTACCAAGAGGTCCTATAATTTTTACTATTAGGCAGTAACATCTGATTGTTCTAGTCTGTGCTTGGTGAAGGATGGGAAAGGACGAAGGGAATACTTCTTGGTTTCTGGCTACCTTTGGCTGCATTTTCTTGCAGGTAAACAGACATTACCTACGAGGGTTAGCATGATTGTCCAATTTCTACATGGGTAAGAGGGCGAAAACTTCTCACCAAGGGTGAGACATAACAAAAGAATGTGTTTTAGGGCTTCAGCGAGATGAAACCCTTGATCCCCCCACTGATGATGATTCTGATACGACTATGAATGAAGATGGTCTGAATAAGGTAGTCCATCCTAACAAGGGGGTTGAAGTACAAGGTTCCTTTGGGACTTCAACCTATGTTACCAATTCCCCACATTCCTCAAATGGAGAGTCTAGGGAAACTGAAGTTGACTCATGAGCATCTGAAAGCGAATCTAGTGATGTTAATTTGGCAGACAATGCTCTATGCCCCTTCTTGACTCCCCCTGCTACTATAGACAAATCCACAGATCAAGCTCCATCCATTGAGAAAACCCTTAACTTTGTAGCTGCCGAGAAGTCTTTTCCTAGTTTATTCAGCAGCAACCGCAACCTTAAACATGGTATGGCCTTGAGGGTGTATGACATAGAGGAGGAAGTTGTAATTGAGAAGGTAGATGGGCAGTTCCCAGGCATGAAAGCGGTGGAGGGCTTGGTAACCAAGTGAGGGGTGAAGTGTTCCATTTTACTGCATAATAGGGGTTGGATAATTTTTTGATTTGAAAATGAAGAAGACCATACCTTTGTCCTCGCCAAGGGGCCATACATGAAGTTTGGAAAAACGCTACTTCTTAAAAGGCTCCCCAGTGGTTTTGTCTTTACCTATGATGAAATCATGGATTTCCCTATGTGGGTGAAACTACCCTATGTCCCATTGGAGCTATGGACCGAACTAGGGCTCTCTAAATTGGCCTCCAAGGTTAGGAAACCACTCTGTACTGATGCTATAACACATGCAGGCACACGGTTGGGTTTTGCTCGAATATTAGTGGAAGTTAATGTGTCTAGGCCCCCTACCACTAGTTTCTCTGTTAAGTTACCTGATGGTTCCCGCTACACCCAATCAGTTATTTTTTAAACCTACCCTAGCTATTATCATGCTTGGAAACGTTTTGGCCACAACCCCTTTGAATGTAAAGTCCTTAACCCACCCAAGAACAATCACCCAAACGCAAGTGGTAGTGTAGAAGGCAAGAACAGCTCTGACATGGAGATCAGGCTTAAACAACCCATTTTGTTCATTGCCCCTCGACAAGACTTGGAGCAAACAGATAGGGGAGGAAAGTAACGTCCTAACCTGAATAGACCGACTAGTGGTACTATGGATGGAGCAGTGACTCCTGGTGCTGAGGTGTTGACTTCCTCAACTGGTGATATGCAGGGGCCCCCCACGCTAACTAAAAATGATACACTTGTCAATCAGGGATCTCTAGCTACCAACGAACAATCTCAAACAGAACAGGGGATCCAGAGTAGTTTAGATGTAGTCAGATCAGGCTAGGTCATCACACCTAGGTCTCCTGTAGTGGATACAACAGTGGCTTCTACATCAGTCATTAATGATACAACTGGGACTAATGACATGGTTACTACTCAAGCAACTTCTATTTCAGCTTCAGCTCCACCTGACTCCTCGGGCCAAAAGGAAAAAGACATAAAGTGGCAATAGTTTCCGAATTTCAATAGGAGAAATAAGAGTAAGGTAGTGCTTCTAATTTCCAAGGGTCCTAAAGATGGCATTAATCTACGGTTTAATACTATAGGGAGGATTACTCATTTCACTAATCCTACCAGAGGAGCAGGAAGGTCAAGCTCTAGGAAAGTTGATGTGGCAAAGTAGCTTCGTCCTACAGTAAACCGATAGAAGATGTCTGCTCTTTAGAAGGAGGGAAGACCTCCTCTCCAGAGCAATGAAGTTACTTAGCTGGAATGTTTGGGGCCTAAACCAGGCCTCGAAATAGAACTAGGTTGCCTAATTAATTAGGTAACGTGGTTGCAATTTTTCTTGCTTGTTGGAACTAAAACCCAGTCAAGAAAAACTACGGTTGATGATGGTAAATCGATTTGGAGGTTAGGAATACCACCATAATTTTGCGCACATAGCAGGAGGCCTTATGAGTATACTCTAGGACCTTATTTTCTTCCACTGCCAAGTATTGGCCACAGGAGAACAATTTTTACGCTGTTGACTACCATGCTGTACCACCCAATGCAACTTCTTGCGCTCATGTATATATGGGCTTTACAGTGTTTCTAAATGAAGAGAACTTTGGCAACAACCCACTAACCTAAGGCCAAAGATGAAGCTTCCTTGGATACTCATGGTGACTTTAATTGTGTTTGCTCAGCCTCTGAAAGGATAGGTTGCCTCCCTCCATCTACATACCTCTTAAAGGATTTATTGGACTTCTGAATTATACATGGTTTAGATGATGCTCCAGTAAGGGGTGAGAGTTTTACATGGCATAAGAAGTCTTTATAGGCCAAACTTGATAGAGTACTACTCAACCAGCAGTAGTTTAACGTGGGTGTTCTGCTCACTTTTTTCCAATGAGGACTGAATCGGATCACTGTCCCATTATTGTGTCCTCCTTGATTCCTGAATCTCGTGGTACCAAGCCTTTCAAAATTTTCAATATGTGGTTGCTCCACCCACACTTCCAAGCTCTTCTTACTCTACATTGGCTGGAGGTTGTCCTTGGTACTACACAATTTATTCTTTACCAGAAATTGAAACTCCTGAAGCCTCCCCTCAAACAGTTAAATACCTTCGTCTTTGGCCACATATCTAACAAAGTCAAGATAGCCAATGATGAGTTCCACTCAGCATACATAGCCTCTCTCCTTGACCGGACTAAAAACACCTTACAACCGGCCGTGTAAATTAAGCAACAATAGGCTGCATTCTTGCCTGAAGCAGAATGCCGATTCTTCCAAAAGAAATCAAAATGCAGGCACATAGTTGAAGCTGACAAGAATACTTCATACTTCCATTCTATTGCCAAGAAGCAGATCAAAAAGACTGAATTGTCCCACCTTACAAAATCTGATGGAACCGCCACTGAATCCATGGCAGAGTTGGCTGATCACATTGTCTCCTATTTCCAAGGCCTCCTAGGTGCCCCTTCACTTGTACAGTAACTTGACAGCACCGTAGTCAGTAGAGGCCTAGTCCTTGATCTTGATTCTCAAGCAAGGCTCATTGGCCCTATCTAACCAGAAGAAATCAAGACGGCATTTACAAACATTGGCAACAACAAGGCCCTCGGTCCCGATGGTTACACCTTTGCTTTTTTTAAGACAAACTAGAGCATTGTGGGTCTTGATCTAGTTTCGACAGTCACAGAATTTTTTCAGGAAGGGAAACTCTTGAAACAGATAAACCATACTATACTTGCCCTTATTCCCAAGAAGCACCATGACTTGAGGGTCATTGATCTTCGACCCATAGCCTGTCTGAATGTTGTCTACAAGTTGATCTCTAAAATGCTAACAGAACGATTGAATTCAGTGGTGCAGCACATTATTATTCCTGCTCAAGCGACTTTCATCCCTGGAAGAAATATGCTTGACAATATTTTCTTAGCCCAAGAATTGGTGAGAGGCTACACACAGAAGAGAATCTCTCCCCATTGTATGCTAAAAATTGACATCACCAAAGCGTATGATACTGTCTCGTGGGATTTTTTGGAGCCGATGATGATGGACTTACACTTTCCCGTAACATTTATTTGGTGGGCTATGATATGTGTACCGACTGCATCTTATTTGATTGCTATTAATGGTTCCCTACATGGCATGTTTTGTGGCAAATGGGGGCTACGACAAGGCGATCCCATGTCTCCACCGTTGTTTCTACTATGTTTAGAGTATCTCTCTCGGCTCCTTTCCGCTAAGACAGTCGCCTATTCATTCCATTTCCACCCAAAATGTAAGTCCTTGGGCATTACTCACTTCGCTTTTGAGGATGACCTTATGCTCTTTTCTAGGGGGGATATGAGTTCTATCAGTATCTTGTTAAATTCTTTTGAGGAGCTCACTACCGTTGCTGGACTACAGGTCCATCCCAGCAAATCTAATGTCTTCCTTGCTGGGGTTCATGGCCCGGAATGGGAAGCTATATTGTATATGATTTCTTTTCCCCCATATGAATTTCCTGTCAGATATTTAGCGGTTCCTCTTGCCGCTCTAAAGATCTCGGTTGCACAGTTCTTGGTTCTCATGGATACAGTGACTACATATATTAATGACTGGAATGGAAAATCTGTAACATCCCATCACCGATGGGAAGGGTAAAATAGTAATTTGGAACAGGCTAGGAGTGTTTTTTAAAAATTGTTTGGCTATGTTCATGCATTCATATATGTAGTGAATAGTGAATTTTGCACATGTAATGATTGTACATGCATTCATGACATTTCCCGATATAAGTGTTAAGAATTGTGTTTGTGAATAAATTTAATTTTTGTGCTTTAAAATTTAATTGGAGTGCGTCTTTGTGAGTTTTGAATTTTTAGAGAATTTTAGAAAATTTTCTGGAAAATTTCAGGGTACTTTTTCGGACTAGGAAAAATTATGATTTGGCGATTTCGGTATAATTTGGGGTATTCTGATATTTTGGACAATTGTTTTGAGCTGAAAATATTATTTGGAGACTATTAGGAATATTTTGGAATTTTTGGAATTTTAGAAAATTAAAAAAAATTGGAGTATTTTGGACCAATTAGAAGATGACATGTGGACAAATGGAAATGTGACAAGTGGAAGACATGCTTAAGTGA
>JAOSBO010011584.1:0-12906 GCA_027563915.1 Erythroxylum rotundifolium
AATCTTTTATTTGTCCAACGTACTCTTTGATTAATACAAAAAATATGTCATACCAAATAAACATATTTCAAAATTAAGTATTAAGTAATTCTTATTACTTAACAAACAATGTGAATTCATATTTGTATTTATGCATGACTGATACTTGTAGATTGCATCATGTTTTAGTGGGTAGTTTGGTGTGTGTTTAGTTGTTAATTTGATTATTTAGTGCGTGTTTAGGTTAGAATTGTGTTAGTTTGTTAAATATTTGTGTTTTAAGTATTTTATGGTTTAGAGCATACTTTTAAGCTTCAATGTTGTGTATTTGAGATGCCTTGATGAGTTTGTTAGTATTTCAGGGCAAGTATTAAAGAACGGAGAAAATTCAGAGAAGGGCTAGACCTGGAACTAAAGCCACGATCGTGTCTAATAAGCCATAATCATGACAAAATTGGATGCAAGGGGCCATGATCGTGACATAGAGTTAAACAAGGGGGCATTTCTGACGTGGAAAAGACCCTAGGGTTACCTTAATTGGAAAGACTATATAAAGGAAAGAGATTTAACCCTAAAAGGGAGCTTCATTTTCTATCACTTTTGGAAAGCTTCAAAGAGAGAGAGAAAGGAGACAGAGAGAGAAAAGAAGAAGAGGAAGAAGAAGTGGGTCTTCCGACGTTGCCGCCTTCCTAGATTATCCGATCCAAGTTCTTTCTCCTTTCCATTTTCTTTTTTATTCATTCAATGTATAAGATTGAAATGGATTATATGATGATGGATTTTGGATTGTTGACAATGTTCTAACTCTTCCTTCGGAATTTAATTTGGTTTAACGCTAATATAATCATTTTTGTGTTTTATTAATTGGGTATTATGATTTATAGCGACATTTGCATATTTTGGTAACAAACTGGGAGGGTGAACTAGAAAAAAATGATTGGATTGGATTAATAAGATTTAGGTAATTCAATAGATCACTCGATTAATCTTATCGAGTTTTGCATAGAGAGAGATCCCGTGTGAGTCCTGGTAGTTTACTAGAGGGATTAAGATCTAATTAAAATTGTGGGTCTTTTGTTAATTGAGAGATTGTAAACTCTATAATTCAGTTAGGGTTTATGATTTAGGGTTTAACGATTATAGCTTGAGAGAGAGTAATCAACTCTTTGATAGTCTAGAATCGACACCACAATAACACATAAATGGCTAGATTACCATTAGCGATAAGGAATTTCCCTATCTCATAACTTGGTAATTTCTCTTGAGTGATTTTCATTGTGACCTGTGTGTTGCTCAATTTCCCTTATTTGTGTCTTAATTTCCTAAATCAAATTCCTGCTAATCAAATTCCCGTATTTACTTTTATATTCAATTTTATTTTTATCTTTATTTTATTAATTTTCTAGACTTAGATAACCTAGGATTAGATTACTTCACCCTCTTTGTGGGATCAACCCTTCACTTGCTACAATTTAAGACCTGTGCTTATGCTGTAATTTAAGGTTATAAATTGTAAGACTCGACACCTTTGATCAAGTTTTTATTTTCATTTTCGAGGGGGCGTAGGATTAGTTTAATTCTTTTAGTCTAAGGATTAAGATATTAACAAAAGGGGGGAAGAAGTTTAGGTGCAGAGTAAAAGGCACATTAATTTGGACGTCACTAGGCAACTATAAGGAGTCCAAAAGGTTAAATGATGGAGGAAATACAATATAGGAATCAAAGGACCCTTGTAGACTTCAATGAGGAACAATTTGGTTGGGGAATTCATCATTCTTATTGAAACACGTACAATTCGGGATGGCAAAACCACCCAAATTTTTGTTAGTCCAACAAGATAAGGACTCACTTAGGACATCAAGACCTATTCGAATTTTAGGAAGATGATTCCAATTTATAGAATTTAAAATTGGACAAGATCATGGATAAGCTCATGAACATGGGAAAAGGCCTAGAAGAGACTAGAAGAGAAGTTTGAGCAAATAATAAAAGATCATACCTCTTCTATTCACAACCTGGAGGTTCAAATGCACCAGCTTTCTAGGGAGTTTTGTAAGAGATGTGTGGAAAACTGTCTATGCAGCATGAAAGAAAATTCAATAGAGTAATGTAAGACTATAGGAGTGGGAAAAAGCTAAAAGAATCAACGGACAGATTAGCTGAAGCCCATCTTATAGAAGACCAAGGGAAGCATAAAAAGGATGAAGAACAGAATAAGGATCCTCCATACATTCCCCCTCCACCCTCTTTCAAAAGAATTAATTTTGTTCAAATTTTTATAGGAGCAAGGATGAACAGATGAGAACGGACATAAAGCTTGAAGCAAATACGAAAGTCTCTATATATGAAGTGGAAGCTAAAGCGGAGATGAGGGTGACTGAGGAAGAAAAAGGAAAAGAATAACTTCTCCTCTCATAGAGCAAATAGTTGGATTTAATGGAAGATTCAAGGAGTTTCGTTATTCCCTATTTTGTTGACAATATGTGGCTAAAAAGCACATTACTAAGCTTATTAGGTTTCCTTAATTTGATAGATTATGTCCTTTTCATTATCTTCCAACATGTAGCTTATTTACGAGCTACGAAGCTAGAATTGGGCCATACGGGTGGTACCAAGCCATTCATAATTGATCTTGGTTGAGTATTGAAAGCTACAAGATCAAGCTAATGACCATAACTCAACACGTTTAGGAGTTAGATTTAAATTGTGTGTAGTTAGATTTGTTTTAAGTTTTGACAAATAAGTTTTTATAATTTAGAATGGGTGAGCTTACTAATTGTCTTTCTCTCTTTGAACCGATTACAAGATAGGAAAACACTCTCGACGGCAAGTGGATTTGGTCTCAACACTATCACCATCACCACCTCCTTCACCACGATGGTCTAATGTTCTAACCCTTCTCCTTTAGTTTTGTTGTTATTTTTGTTCTTATGCTTTTCATAGTTTGTTTTATTTCCCCCTTATGTGTTTGTATGTATCCTTCTCACATTGAAAACAATGTGTTGTTCAAGTATGGGGAGGGTTGTGTGTTTTTACTTTGAGTATGAATTTGGCATATTGTATGATAGTTTATTTAGGTTACATGACGTGAATTGTGTGAATGTTTCAATAGTTAGGACTTAACAGGATATATTTAGCCTTGAACACAGTCTTTTAGGTTATGAAGATTTATTAGCTTGCGAAATCAGTGACCTAGGTTATTTTAGCTAAATATGCAGTTTAATTAGGATACGATGTTAGTTTATTCACCCTAGGAAGTTGTCACATTCATTTATAATTTTAAGCCAATCGAATAAGTAGTATTGCTAGTATATTTTCATGAGAATGACTAGCGAAAACAATAAGGTAGGTAATGAGTTTAAAACATGTATAAATTTTAATTAAATAACTATTTTGTTTGCCTTAGGGCTATGAATAAAGCTAGTAGCTAGTTTAGATGTGATGTAGCTAAGTAACCAAATCGATATTCAACACAAATGTTAGCCTTCACATCAAAAGGCTATAATAACATTCCAACCAAGCTGTCCTCCACGTAAAAAGGCTAGGTTCATGTCCATAAAAAGTAAAAAAAATAATGTTTGTCAAATAAAAACCAACCTAACTTATGAGTGGCTTAACTTTTGACGAAATCTTACTTAGGAATAGTTATAACTTTGGTTGATCAAATAATTATCAATGTGTATGTATAAATAACAAGGGTGAACAAACTTGGCATTTTGATCTTGATTAATATGTATATTTAGTCCAGAGCATTTAGACGCAAATTTTACAAGTTAATAAGTTAGAACAACTTGAGAGATAGTGCTTGTAGTTAAATTTGTTTCGTGAAGTTGAAGCCATTGTCTCATTATTGCATATGAGTGTTTCGTGTTTTTGTTGTGTTTGTTGTTTTGTTTGGTTAAGGACAAGCAAACATTTAAGTACGGAGATGTTGATAGTTGTAGATTGCATCGTGTTTTAGTGGGTAGTTTGGTGTGTGTTTAGTTGTTAATTTGATTATTTAGTGTGTGTTTAGGTTAGAATTATATTAGTTTGTTAAATATTTGTGTTTTAAGTGTTTTATGGGTTAGAGCATGCTTCTGAGCTTCAATGTTGTGTATTTGAGGTGCCTTAATGAGTTTGCTAGTATTTAAAGACAAGTATTGAAGAACGAAGAAGACTCAGATAAGGGTCGAACCCAAAACTAGGGCCACAATCTTGTACAATAAGCAACGATCGTGACAGAACCAGATGTAAGGGCCGAGAGCCAAATAAAAGGGCCACAATCGTGGCCACAACAAAACACGTAGACAACCTTTATGACTTGAGTTTTCAAGGGACTTTTCGGACCTTTTATGTAACATCCTATCATTTGGATTAGGGTTTAAATGGTGATATTAGAGATTATTGAAAAATTAGGAAGCATGACTCATGTTTATGTATAATGTGGCATACATATACACGAAATTATTGATCTTGCACATTACAATTATTTATACATGCATTCTTTGACATTTTCCGTGTAATATTAATTGTTAAAAATGTAGTTAAAATGTGAATTGTGAATTATTTGCGTAAAAATTTTATTTGGAGACTATTAGTATTATTTTAGAATTTTTGGTGAATTTTAGGAAATTTCTGAAAATTTGGGATATTTTGGACTAAGAAAAATATAGAAATATTAGATAAATGAGAATTGTGGATAGAAAGGTACATTGGAGTGTATTAGACTTGATTTAGTAATTATGGTGATATTTTCGGTCTTTTGGAAATTTAAAGTATTTTGGATTAAAAAATGTAAAAAATAAAAATAAAAAGATCAACAGAAGTGTGACAAATGGACTAATTATGGATTGATAAATGGACCTATCAATGTATGACATGTGAACAAATGGCTAGAGGATAGGTGGTAGTACAATTAGTGGACAAATGTGACATATGTAAAGTCGACACATGTCAAGAGACTATAAAGTAACGCCTAAGCTATGTTTTGGCCAAGAACAATTCTGCAGCTGCTTGGTTTTGTTTCATCGAAACCGCCATCTTGCTTCTTGCTATTCATCATCTAAACACTTATCTTTTGCATTTGTTTGGGTTATTGTCCATCACCGAGAAAAAACCATGCATGTTCACTTTTGTGTTTAACTTTTGATTAGTCCATCAACAGTAAACCTTGCAAAATCATCACTTCAACTCTTTGGGGTCTTCAGTGGTCATTCTCCTTCCCTCATAACTTTTGAATTTTTGTTGCAACCTAGTAAGTGATGCTTTAAGTTGTATGGTAGTGTTAATGACATTTTTATGATGATTTAATGTTTATGAATGAATTCATGCCTGAGTGAAATGAGGATCAGGTGAGATCTTGATATCGAGAGGAGTTAGATAAAGTGAAAGTGTTGTTGAAAGTAGAAGAAAGGTACAGAAAAAAAAACGAAAGAAAGTGCAGAAACTTTGTTGTTTTTTATGCTTGTGTTTAATTTTGCATTTGGTTTGGTTTTGAGTTAAGGAAAAAGATCTAAAATGAAACATTTAAGATGAAATAAAGTTGTTGATGAAAATGAGAAATGCAGAAAAAAATGCAGTGATGAATATGCTCTATTTCAATTATATATGCGTAAGTGTTTAGGAAATGTTAGGGATGGATTGATGTGTGGTTAAAGCTAAAGAAAATATAGAAGGTAATGAGGTATACTGTTTTAAGGAGTAAGGAGACAGAAAATGTGTACTGAGGAGAGAAAGAAAAAGAATGGAAAGTGCAGAAAGTTGAGAGAAAAACGCAGTAGAGAGAGAGAGTGAGACAGAGGAAATACATGAACATTTAGATTTTTGGGTCTGAAGTGTAACTTTAAGTCTAACTTGTTTAAAGGTTTTACTAGATATAAAAATGCATAGTGGGTGTGTTAGAAGTGTGTAAATTTGGAAATGGAAGATCATGAAAGATGAAGAAGAGACGTGCAGTTCGGTGAAGAAGAAGAATGTTTAAGTTTTAGAGAAAAAAGGTGGTGGTTGCATGAATGAATGAATTATGAACTAAGGTATTTCATTGAACAGCTTTCAGTCTTTTGACTATAACTTTCTCATCCAAACTCCAAATGACTTGAAACTTAGATCAATGGATTCTTAAGACATTTTTCTTTCTCTCCATAAAAATTTAGAGCTATCTGAATTAAATTGAAAGTGATTGATAAGATGAAAGTGTGGAAGTCTGCTGGAATTATGAACTGGAAAATTTTCATGAACATGCTTCAGTATTCTGATTATAACTTAATCTGTAGATTTCCAAATAAATTTATTCTTAGTTCAAAGTACAATAGAGACATAATTCTACAAATTTATTGATGAGGTAGAATTTTTATTCTATCTCTAAGACTTTCAAATTTGTCATGGAACTGCATCTTAGCTTAAGCTGTAACATTACCAGGGACAAAAATCATATCCTGTGGTTATTGAATAAACTGTATTGATGTAGGCCGATTTAGATTGAGGTGTCTTCACAAAAGTTGTATCTTATTCTCTTATCTTTAAATTGGCATAGAGTTTGTACTTTTTGGATATCTGAGCTGAAAGATATGAGTTGTACAATTCGATGGGATGATCATATACTAGCCAAATGTTCAAATATACACAGTCTGTGGTATTATGAGTATAACTCATAGTATACTGAGTCAAATTAGATGATCTTGAAGTAATTAAAAACTTAAGACATTGTTGAACAATTTTCCAAAAAAAAGTGTTACCTAATTTTGCCATTTACTTTATCAGATTTAGCATGCAAAATTGACCCGTATGTGTATTAGAAGAAAAATCTGAAGTGGTCAATGAAATTATGAAATTGTTTTGACATTGATTTGATTTGGTCCAATTATAAATATAAATGGTATTAATGAGGGCTTTGATATTTGAATGAATTGTTGATAAGGATCACAATAAAATACTCCGGAATTGTCATTGAACATTCATTGTGCATATTTATATAAGTACATGTGCATAAAGGAATACTTACATGAGTGCAAAAATGTGATATATATTGTGTATGTTTTAGAGGAGCACATCGGACGTCAGTTAGGCATTGTCAGACTGTCCAGGCAATAGCTTCTTAGAGTGTACTGTGAGTAAGCTAGACGGTCTCACTTAATTACTTGTTTGTTTAAATTCTGTTTTGAAATGATTGAATGAATGAGGCTTGATTTTTTATACCGGACAATGAAGGTCCAATGACTGTGATATTGGATTGAGATATTGAAGTGTTGCTTGTATGTGAATGTGCAGAACTATGTGCTTCATAATACGATTGATTGTGTTGATTGTGCATTGGATTTCGGACAATATTTTTCTGAGGCGTTTTGATGCATGAAAATAATATTGGAAGTGTTGATTGAATGTGAATGCATTTGCTTAAATGATTTTCTGATTCCTAACTGAAAAGTTGAATGTCGGACCTAGTCCGATGACCACTGCTATTGTGACTGTTACTGTAACTGATACTGTGACTGATATACTGTTATATTACATGCTAATGAAAGTGGTTGTATTTGATGACTAAACTGTGGCATGCACTTCATTCCGATGCATGTAATATTAAGGAGTTATGACTGGTGTTGCTACTGATATTGTTACTGACAAGAGCTTTAAGCTCCCGCATATGTGGTTCGAGTCTATGGCTCATTGTGATCAATGAGTCACAAACTAACTGACTGAGCCGATAATTCGGGATACTGTAAAAGTACACAGTCACAACAATATAAAAATGAATGTGAATCTCATATATATCGCATTTGCATATAGTTTGAATTCATTGAATGATTTGTAAAGTTGTGTGAATGTCGTTATATGATTGAACTGTTTAACTGAGAAGTGATTTATTTATGATAGTATTTGATTCTTGTCAAGTGGCTTTTAATTGTATGATTACCTATTATAGTTGATCTTGTTTTATGACATGAGTGAACCATCGAGGATGGTTACTCTACTGAGTTCGCAAAACTTATCAAAATTACACTGTTGCTTTTCAGGTTCGAGAGTGAGACAACCTAGCTTCTAAGACTCTGTAGAAACATATTTTATGCAACCGTTACAGTTATATTTGACTCAAAGGTCGGTCAGTTGGGTTTGAGAACATAGTTATTTCTTTTGAGTTTATAGTATTCGGTGTCTATTGAGTTGTTTATGTTCATAGGACAATGTTGTATAAACGTGGTTGATATTGTACTATGTGAAATAATGTAAATTATGGTTTTGATATAATGTGATAACATATTGGGTTTTTAAAATGAGTGATTGATGGTTTAGTGTATGATGCCATGTTACATATAGTGAAGGTGAAATAGATAACATGTCATTTTTGACAGGCATGTACACATGTATCCGATGGATACACGCGCATATGTCAGTTAGGAATGGGATGTTACATTTTAAACCCATAAAAGACCCCAGGGTTAACCTATTTGGAAAGACTATATCAAGGAAAGAGATGTAATCCTAAAATGGATCTTCATTTTCTACCACATTTTGAAAGCTTCAAAGAGGGAGAGAGAAGAAGAAGAGGAAGAAGAAGCCGATCTTCTAATGTTGCAACCTTCCCAGATAAGTAGGTCTCCCAACACTGCTGCCTTCCTACATTATCTAATCCAAGTTCTTTCTCTTTTCCATTTTCATTTTTATTCATTCAATGTATAAGATTGAAATGGAATGTATGATGATGGGTTTTGGACTATTGATGATATTCAAGCTCTTCCTTCGAGATTTACTTTGATTTAATGCTAATATAGTCTTTGTGTTTTATTGATTGGGTGTTATGATTAATTGTAGTATTTGCATATTTCGTTAATAAACTAAGAGGGTGAACCTGAAAAAAATGATTGGATTGGATTAACGAGAGATAGGCAATTCAATACATCACGTGATTAATCTTATTGGGTTTTGTGCAGAGAGAGAGTCCCAGTAGTTTATTAGAGGGCTTAAGATCTAATTAGAATTGTGGGTCTTTTGTTAATTGAGAGATTGCAAACTCTATAACTTGATTAGGGTTTAACGATTATAACTTGAGAGAGGGTAATCGACTCTTTGATAGTCCATAACCGACACCACAATAATGCATAAATGGCTAGATTAGTATTAATGATAGGAAAATCCCCTCTCTCATAACTTGGTAATTTCTCTTGAGTGATTTTCACTATGACTTGTTTGTTGCTCAATTTACCTTATATGTGTCTTAATTTCCTAAGTTAAATTCCTACTTATCAAATTCTTGTATTTATTTTTCTAAGCATTATTATTATTTTCATTTTATTAATTTTCTAGACTTAGATCACCTAGAATTATATTAGTTCACCCTCCTCGTGGGATCAAACCTGCACTTGCTACAATTCATGACTTGTGCTCTTGCGTTAATTGAAGGCTATAAATTTTAAGACTCGACACCTTTGATTAATGACAATACATTAAATGAGCAATCATAAAGAAATGTAATCAATTACATTTTAATATCTATGTAATCCTAGTGATTTCTCATGTCCAACATATATTTCTCAGGAAGTTGATTTTGTCATTAGGTCTTCCACTATGTCTCGTGTAGATATAGACTTCATGTTCACTTCTCCTGTAACTATATCTTTCAAATAATTGTATTTGGTATCTATATGCTTCGTTTTTACAATGAAATTTAGGTTCTTTTATATAAGTGATTACTGCTTGACTGTTACAATTGATTATTACTATATCAATTTTGCTTTTAGTGACCCATATATGAACTAAGAATCATCTAAGCCATGCAACTTCTTATATTGCTGCTAAAATGCTAAAAAAAATCATCTTCCAATTGTAGATAAAATAACACATGATTGTTTCTTACTTTTCAATGGTATAACACTATTATAAAATAAGAAAACAAATACAAGGGTAGTTTTCTTTCATTTAAAGCTCCTCCCTAGTTTTTATGTGTGTTCCTTGATAACATAATGTAGAAAACGTTACCTTTTAGATACCTTAATATTCTCTTTATTGCTTTCCAATGTGTTTATTTAGGAATTTATTGATATATGCTCACCATTGCAACATCGTAGCTAATATCTCGCTTTATACATATCATGACATACTGGAGACTTACAAAGGTATTGGAATAGGGAATTTTGTTCTTTAGTGCCCTTTATTGTGACATAGATGAGCAAAACTTCTTGCTAAGACTTTCACCGTTATCAATAAGATTATTTATTAGTTTGTAATCTTGCATATGAAATTGTTTTAAATTCTTTTAAATATAAGTCACTTAAGAAAGTGCCAATAATATTTTTGAATGATATCTTGAAATCTTAACTCCAAAAATGTATATAACTTCACCTATGTTTTTTTATATTAAATTCAGATGATAACCAATCTTTGATTTTCTTGAGAAACTCACTATTATTATAAGCAATCAAAATGTCATCCATATATAAAGATAATATCACAAATTTATCTTTGGATATCTTAATATATACACTGTGGTCTTCATGAAGTATATGAAAATCATATGAAAGGATTCCATTATGAGAATGTTGATACCATTACCTTGAAGATTTCTTCATAAAATAAATCGATTTTAATAACGAATACACTTTATGTTCTTAGCCTATCTCAATGAAACCTATAGGTTGTTCCATATAAGTTTTTCTTTTAATTTTCCATTTAGAAAAATAGTCTTTACTTCCATTTTATGTAATTCAAGATCCAAACTAGCTAATATAGCCAAGATTAGACGAATTAAAGTAGACGTGACAATAGGTGAAAATGTTTTTCACAATCGATTTCCTCATGTTGTGTATATTCTTTTACCACAAGGTATGCTTTGTATCTTTTGACACTACCATCAGTGTTTCACTTTATTTTGAGAAATCATTTACTACCGATATCTTTATTAATATTGGGGGGATTAGCCAAGTCTCATACGTGATTTAGCTTAAAGAATTCATCTCTTCTTTCATTGCTTTCATCATTTTTCTTTAGTAAGATCATTAAGAGCCTCATCTACATTACTTGGCTCATTATCTTCTTATAAGATAATCATGTGAATATCCCTTTTTGATTCAAAATGATGTCAGGGAATTATACCACGATTACTTTATCATAAATGTGATTGATGAGAAATAAATTCATTAACATCTTAATTAGTCTCACTCGGATTAGATACGATTGTTAAACTTTAGTTAGATTGTAATCTTAACTTTCCTTAAATTAATTCTTTGATTTCTAATTACTTCTAATAGAATAAATTCCCTCTTTATAATCCCTAATAATGGAATCATTATGATCAAGACTTTTACATAGAAATAGATCCTCTTCTATTTCACTCTATTTTAGAAAGTCAATTTATAAGAACGTGACATCTTATGATTCAAATTTAGTTACTAGTTTATTACCTCATTTACTTATGAACACATATCCTTTTAAGTGTTTAAAGTATCTATGAAACATATCTCCATGGTCTTAGATGTTCCATGTTGGATTTTCTTCATGTCTGAAACTCATATAAAGTGTTCGTAACTAATTTCTTGGGCATATGATTAAGGACATAAGTAGTTGTAAGCAATGCATCACCCTAATATTATGATTAAGGACATAAGTAGTCGTAACTAATTTCCTATTCCATCATGGCTTTAACCATTTACAATAGTGTTTGATTATGTCTTTATATAATGCCATTTTGTTGTGGAGATTATGGCATAGTTAATTGTCTTTCTATTCATTTTTCATCACACAACATCTTAAACTTAATGCTTTTATTTTCTTGTCTAATTGATTGTCTACTAAATTCATATAATTTATGAAAATTTTAATGTTTTTGATTTATGAGAAATCAAATGGACATAACTATTTCAAACGTAGTTATCTACAAAAGTGATAAAGTGTACAACCCCATGTTGTGCCCTTATATTCATTAAACCATATATGTTTGAATTAGTCAATTACAATAGATAGGAAGCTAGTGTTCCCTTTTCGAATGGATTTCGTGCCATTTTACCAACCAAGCAATGTTCACAAATGGGTATATCTACTTGATGTAAATCACATATGAGGCCTTCTTTAGTTAATCAAATTGTTTGTTTTTTATCAATATGGTATACTCTAACATGTCATAAAGTTATATTATTGGAATTACTAGATGATTTAGACAAAGAATAACTTATATCACTATTTTAATAAACATCATCTAGAATAATAAAACTATCTATCATAAAACTATGACCATAACAAACATATCCAAGATATAAATCCATACCACCATTATGGACATTTACATCCAATCAAAAACAAAGACTACATTCTTTTAAATCTTTGGAGCATACAAAAATTCATATAGGATTAAAGATCAACCACCACGCATGTCTAATTTGTAGGTTCCAATCCTTTATATAACAACCCTTGAGTTGTCTCCCACATAAATCCATCGTATTCTGTACAGATTTTCTAGAACTTCATAAAGGTTCTATCATTTGTAACATGGTTAGTTGCTCCCAAATATGTAACCCATAATGTGATTTAGTTAGAAAGGCAGAATAAGAGACATTCATTGAATAATTATCTATGCAATAAAATTATACCTTTTTGGGCTTGCCACAATTACGAGCAAAGTGGCCCTTATTGCCACACTTAAAGTACTTGAATTTTTCATGTTTTACTACTTAAAAGGATGTTTTCCATTTCCAAGTTAGTTCTAATTCACCTTTTTGGTGTCCTAAGTATAATGGGTATGTTTCTTAGTGCTTGTTTGGTTGAGCTTATAGCAGTAGAGCTTTTATCAGTAGAGCTTTTATGAGTAGAGCGTTTCTGAGAAGAGCTTTTTTAAAAAGTCAGTTGACTGTTTGGCTGTCAATCAAAAAAATAGCTTTTTAAAAAAAGTTTCATACAGTAGACTGTTTGGCAACATAAAAATAAAAAGCACTTTTATTAATTTTAACTATATTTTATTTTATA